>JAMQGT020000411.1:0-71512 GCA_024447675.2 Pterophyllum scalare | reverse complement strand
TGTGTTATGTAACCTACTTCGTTCAGTTACGTATTGCTCAGCTAAATTAAAGAGAAATTAAAGGATTCACAGCAGCAGATCCTCACAAAAACATCCAAGAAAGGTTACTCAAAGTCAATCACATGCCCACTCAGAGCAACCACACACCGATGTGAAAAGATCAACCCTAGCCTGTCTGTCATTCACTGCATGAATCTCAGGTTAAATTTGCTGTTATACATACTACAGAGTGAAGTCATTTTCAGATATTTATTCATTCATACTACTCATTTTTCTCTAAAGGTCCAAAGGCATGCTATTTATTTAAGTAAATCTACCAGGGTTTGCCCCCTTTCCTGTTAGTACATTTGCAGTGCTGTGAGTATGAAGGCAGAAATCCTTCATCAAAGCAGAGTTTTTTCTGAGGCTGACAAGGAGGAATATACTGTAGCTGCCTATTTATGTAGTCATTTATTTGGCCGACAGCAACCATTTAACTGTGCTTTGGCCAATCACTCAGGTCAAACATATTTAGGACAATGACCATTCCTTTATCTGCCAGTTGATGGCGCTGACCGTGTTCTAGGGCTCATCCTGCCAGTCACTGCACCTGAAGTTAAAGCAGCTGTCAAGAAAATGAAATGTGGACCAGAAGACATCCTGACAGAGGCGTGGAAACTCTGTGGCAGTCTTGGTGCCTCAATCCTTGCAAGCCAGTTCAACCAAAAAGACAATGACAGTGAAGTGCTTAATTTGGATAACCAGTGCTACTGTGCCCATTTAGAAGTGACATGGAGTGTCCAAATTACCAGCTGATTTGGAAAAAAACCTTCCGATTGGATCCCGTATGACATCTGTTTGGCTTTTTGGGTACACAGCATCCCAGAAGACTATGTCCAATGGGTCCAGCTACTTCACTGTAACATCTCCACTCTGGATCTCGCCACTTTTATCATCAATGTTTGGGCCCACCAAGAATCAGCTCTTTGCTTTTCATCCTCTGTATGGATAGAGGAATGGCCAATCTCCTGCTGCCCCATCTGTGGAACCTGATGTATGTTGATGATGTTCCCTAGCTGATAAAGGTTGGCTAAGGCTTCAAGATCACACACAACAGTGGAAGGACCGGGTGGAACTGAATATGATGTAGCTAAAACCAAATACATATAATGTGGACTGGAGACTGATGGAATAATTACTATAGACAGACTAGGTCTAAAGAGAGTGACAGAGTTCAAATATTTTTGGTTTCATCATCTCCAGCGATGGTGACACCCTCCCAGATTCCCAGGCCTGGGTGAACACAGCATGAATGAAGTGGCTTCAACTCACCGGCACCCTCTGAAACCAACAGATTCCCATTTGTTTGAAGTCAAAGATTTAAAGAACATCATGTGCCTGGACTCTATGTATCCAAGTGCTGGCCAGCAACAACGAAGCATGAACAGGTACCACGTGCTTCAGTGGATTCTAGGCCTCACCCTATAGGACCACACTACTAGTGAAGGTGTAATAAAATGAATGGCACTGATTACAGCTAAGATGCAAGAACAGCGACTTCAATGGCATGGACACATGACAAGAAGTGATGAGAACCTGGTGGCAAAAGCTACTCTTCACCTCCATCCCTAAGGATGATGATCCAGAAGGAGACTGAAGAAGAGGTGGATCAACTGCCTTAGAGAAGACATACAATGTGTGAATGTTGTTGACACCTTTGATCACTCCAGGTAGTGATGGATGTGCAACGCAGTGGAGCCTGCGCGTATGTGGGACAAACGCTAAGAAGATTTGGTTCACAGCATGTTGTGTGTTTGAATTTTGATGATGATTTCATACTACACAGAACTTAAATGCCACAGCTGACCAAATGACGTTGTGAAAAAGGGGATTTAGTGGTGGCATGTCAAAATTGTTGTGGTCCCCATCCTCTCACTGCTGCTTCGGACTTTTCGCCCTCTTGCCTTCTTTCTTTCATTTTCTCTATCATGTGTGTCTATGAATCTGCTTGGGCTTTTTGCAGGGGGCGTGGCTTGCTGCAGATTCCCTCACTTCCTCAGCTGGCAAGACTTGGTCATCATTTCACCACTTTGCTGCAGTATAAAGATCTTTCAAACTCTCTGGTTGAAAGAAAGACTTAACTCTTTCCCTGCATCCTCCTTTAGAGTGCACCAGGCTTAGAACCTTAACAAGAACTGCATTTAAACTGTGTATTGCCATATTTGATTGTTCATACAGTAGTGGTTTGAACATTCGCCTAACGTTCGATCCTGCAAGAATACACAAATTGCACCAAAATCTGCAAGATCAAACATGCAGAGTGACCTGCTGTGGCGATCCCTTGTGAATAAGGGAGTAGGTGAAAGTAGCTCATTATTATATATGATTGCATCCCCAGTGCTCAAAATAGGAATACACGAGACTGAGAATATTTTGCAAATTCATTAATTACATGTTAAATAAAGGCATTAAAATATTCTTGTGAATTCAGTGATTAAATGTCTAAGTTCCAAATCTGTTTGGATGAAGTTCCTAATTTAGAAACATGACATTGACAGCAGTGACAAACAACAGATTCACTCACAGGCTTCACTGCATATAGGTCCCCTGTGGTTCCTGGATTATGGGGGAGAAAGTTTCAAAAACCTTACCAGAATATTTGAAGTCAAAATGAAATTAATAATCCTCACATAGTGATTGCAAAAAAATTGTTTCTGTGTGAAGTTTCTCCCTGTACCTATGTAGGTTTTCCTCTGAGTACTTCAACTTCCTCCCACGGTCCAAACAAAACATGCATGCTAGGTTAATTGTTGATTCTAAATGGGCTGTGGACGAGAAGCCGATAAAGAGCTTAAAGTGTAAAACCCTGTATGAATGCATGCTTAATTGTGACTTCTAGTCAAAAGCACTGTAAGTGGTTGCTAAGACCGGAAAAGCCGGTCCATTTTTTATGAGGAATTCAAACATAACATCACTGACTAAACATCTCCATGTAAGCACAGCTTATGCTGTGATTTGATTCAGACTGACTCTGATGTATATAGGTGTACAGGAAGAAGTGGGTGGCTACTGCTGCCCTTTTGTTTTCCCTGCCCTTTTCATGCTGAAAAACAGAAACAGAGTCTCTAAACAAGGTGCTGCTAACACTCATTCCCAGATTAGCCATAAAGGGGCATTCACTCTGCAGCATTCGCTCTATGCAGTGCATATTACCCACCTGGCAAACTCTCCTGCACAGATTTGATTCATAAGCAATGAACATTCAAGGTCACAGAAACATTTTTATCTTCCCAAAAAGCACACTCTTGTTTCCTGCTATATTAAAAAACGACTGCAGCTCACTTAAATATCACATACCTGCCAAACCTGCTCGCAGATTCCGGAGACAGGTCAAGTCCACTGAATTCATCACTTTAATGTTGTGCATCATTAACTGTATGAATGCAGCATTTTTTTGGTCTCAACAATACTAATGTCATCATAGGCATTAGCAAGAGTACAAATTTTATAGAGAAGAAACCAAATAAGTTTAGTAACTCTTTAGTTGGCAGTGTTCAGACTCATTTTGTGGATAAATGTTAAAGCAACACGTCTTTTTTTTTTCTTTAAAAACATCTAAAAAATTTTTTTTGGAGGTTTATTTACAAATTTTGTGAGAGAATCTGTGGTTTGGTCACAGACCTACAGGCTGAGAGTCACTGAGTGTGGGAGTTGGAGGGAACATGAATGATTTAGTCTTTAAAATGGAGTTAAATAATAAATATCAGGGGCTGACTCATAACTTCATCGCTAACTTTTCACGCCAGCGGTCAATATCTATATCTATAGTGAGATTTTCTTTTCTCTCCTTTGTTTTGTCTGAGTCTTTAAAGCGGAGGATTCTTGGCTTTATTATAACTGAATGAGAAAGCATTTGATTCTTTTCCCCCTCTTAATGTCACAGATGGGGACTTTTGTCATTATGGGGTTGGTAAATGTGTCAGATGAGGTCAAAAGTAGTTTGCCACCACACTGCATTTAAAGTTAAATTTATCATCTTTGCATGCCAAAGGAAATGTGTTGTTTGGCCCACATTAAAAGTGTGAGAAGGGGTAATGTTGCCATCAGCCATGAACTTCATGTTTAAAAATGGACGGGAGATGCAACCTGCCGACCTGATACAAAATAAATTCATGGAGACTGACAGCAGGGTGCACATGAATTGGAGCTTTTGATAAAAATGTTTTGTGACAGGCAATTATTAATTCACTGAAAAGCAGAAGCCAAGTGATCAAGGTCTGTGACATTTTAATATAACATTCCTATTTAATCAGATGAAAAATGAACACTTCTTCTTCATATGAGGTCACATTTAGCAGGAAAAGCTTTTCTTCCCAGGTCTTTGCATGCAGTGCTGCAGTCATAATAGGTATTTGTGAGCCTAGTGATTATCAGCATTAATGGCGAGAAGGTGTATTAGGGTCAGTAACACTGTCCTATCCAATTATTCCATCCCATTTGATTACTTTGCATAATTTTCCATCAACAGCTGGGACCAACATGTAACTGACTGGTTTCACACCTTATAAAATGCTCTGGATATACAGAGGCGATACAAAGGACCTGCATGATGAGTAATTGTAATGCACATTTGTGCCTTTTATGCATAACACTAATTTTTGTCCAACTGTATCTCAAAAGGTATGCAGATGTAGAGCATGACACAGTTATAAGACTTGATGTGCAAAAGCACCATCTGGCCAGCAGAGGGCGACTCCTTTTGTTGCAAAAGGAAAGTAAGACAAGTCTATCAGAAAGTTACCCTGCTGCTGACTACATTTATTACCTCAGTAAGCACTTTCCTTATTATTTTATGGTACAAACTGAAAGTTTCAAGTCCTATTTAATGCAGCACAAAATTAAATTTGTAAATTATTGTCCCATTTAGAGCAAAATAAACAATGAAACAGGGCACGTGTTTGAGTTTGGTTGCCTTATGATTGTTAAATCACTGGTGTGTTATGTCATGGCAGCTAACTCCATCTTTTCTATTCTGTCTATAGTTAGAAAGAGCAGCTGATAGAAACTCAGCATATTTGGGAATTCCTTTATGGCTGTTGGAACAGCTCCAGGTGACAACCTCATGAAGTTGGTTGAGAGAATGGAGAGTTTGCATGAACTTGAATTCTTTGTTTAGAGTTCCAGCCGCAGTAATTAAAATTTTTGTTGTCTGCAGTGATGCTTTAAAAAGACAGCTAGATAATAATAAAAATAAAGAAAAGGCCTTGAATGAGCAAATGTATCCTGTGTTTTGATCAGTACTCCATTCATGGTGACTGAACATAACTGTGGTCTCCTTCATTTTCAGGTGCTGTTCTTAAGAAAAAATCTTTGATTCAATTCAACTGAATTAAATTTTATTTATATAGCGCCAAATCACAACAGTCACCTCAAGGCACTTTATATTGTAAGGTAAAGACCAAACAATAATCAAAGAGAAAACCCAACAGTCAAATGACCCCTATCAGCAAGCACTTGGCAAAAGTGGGAAGGAAAAACTCCCTTTTAACAGGAAGAAACCTCTGGCAGAACCAGGTGCAGGGAGAGGCAGTCATCTGCTGCAACCGGTTGGGGTATGAGGGGAGAGAGACAGGACAAAACACACACTGTGGAAGAGAGCCAGAGATTAATAAAAAATAATGATTAAATGAAGAGTGGGGTATAAACAGAGTGAAAAGCGGTGAATGAAAAGAAACACTCAGTGCATCATGGGAACCCCCCAGCAGCATACGCCTATTACAGCATAACTAAGGGATGGTTCTGGGTCACCTGATCCAGCCCTAACTATAAGCTTTATCAAAAAGGAAAGTTTTAAGTTTAATCTTAAAAATAGAGAAGGTGTCTGTCTCCTGATTCCAAACTGTGAGCTGATTCCACAGAAGAGGGGCCTGAAAGCTGAAGGCTCTGCCTCCCATTCTACTCTTAAGTATCCTAGGAACCACATGTAAGCCACTGGGGTGATATGGTACTATGAGGTCTTTAAGATAAGATGGGGCCTGATTTTTGAAGACCTTGTATGTGAGGAGAAGAATTTTAAATTTTATTCTGGATTTAACAGGGAGCCAATAAAGAGAAGCCAATATGGGAGAAATATGCTCTCTCTTTCTAGTCCCTGTCTAGTGCTCCTCTGAATGAAATTCAGCTCACAAGACCCAGATAATCATCCATGAGAGATTCAATGGCAAAAATGTCATTCTTATCTGGTCTGGTTCCCACAATGTAGTAAGATTTCGTGCTTCGAACAAATACGGTAAAACATTTCTCTCTGTTTTGCGTTTAATACCAACTCAAAATTCTTGTTTTATTATATATCCCTAAAGGTTTCCCAAGTATTGAATGAAAACCAGCCTTTTGTTTGTTGTTTCTTTGACCGGATGTTACATTCTTAAATGAATTTGAGACTTACCCACAAGAAGTGACCAACACGGTCAGCATCCATATGGCCGCAAGCTCTGGCTGCTACATGTACTTTCTCAAATGTGGGTGCTGCTGAAGTGGGCTAACATCTGTTTTACCAGTAATTGATTTTCTCCCTGCAGTAGGCAATAAATCTGACCCTGCCAATTATCATTAACCATTTGTTTCGAGAGGAGAGGGGTTACTACAGCTAGGCAGAAAGTGGATAAATAAATAAAGCATCTAAACACTGAGCTTTTCGACTGATCTAGTCGAAATTTGTAGCTGCTGCCAAAACGATGGCAGAACAGTAACAGCCACAAGTCACTGGGCCATTTGGCTTCTATAATCAATCAGAGGGGAGAATTGAGTTTATCTCTCTTTCTGCGTGTCAAGAGAGAGAGGCAAATGTCAATTTTATGGGTTGTAACTGAAACATACTGTAGAGTGCCCTCACTTTAGCACACAGGAGCATGTGGAGTGAAGTGAGACACTTTTTGATTGATTATAGGGTTTCAAATGCCATAGGTGCTGTATGATTGAGTGTAAGGCAGTGTGTGTGTGTGTGTGTGTGTATGTATGTGTGTGTGTGTGTGTGTGTGTGTGTGTGTGTGTGTGTGTGTGTGTGTGTGTGTGTCGGGCAGCAGCTGCTCCCTCCCTGACTCTTTATCCCTTCCTCTCACATATTCAGTCCTGCAGTGGCGGATGGGCTCACTGCTCCCGCCTGCAGGAGCGCAGACATCTGAGCCCGTTAGTGTTAAAGAAAAGCTGACGGAAACACAAAGAGGTCTCCCAACTACAAAGCGTGCTGCCGCTCTGGGAGTGAAAGAGGGATTTTACAGCGCATACACCAGTTGTCAGCGATCCAGGAGCAACTTTGCCACTGTCTTCTTCTTTTTTCCCTGTGTGTTGCAGATCTTCAGTATCTGGCTGCCTCTTTAACATCCTCAGGCTTTCAGCATCAAGATGATCCGCATATGCACAGTCAGTAACACTCTCTGGTCAGCTCTTTATATTATTATTATTATAATTTTTTTTATATTTATTTGACAAACAGCTAATTATTTTTTAAAAATCTTTTAACCACTTATGGTTTAGATAATGTCTTTTAAATGAAGTGCTTGGTTTATTTTCTATACTGTAACATTAGATTGTGAAGGTGATGTGGACTGCCTCTCTTTGTTCATAGCTCAAAAAAAAAAAATCTGTGTAAAAACCTGCAAAGAGAGGTTAATATGTTTCAAGGGACACTTCAGGAAAGTAAAAAAATTCTGTTTTGCTCTTAATGAGATCTTTGTACTAAAAATGACAGTAAATTCAGAGTTACTTACTTTGTTCACTAAATGTGTGTCAGTGGTTTTCTGTCCAGGAATGTGTGATTTGCTAATGCTGGCTCTACAGAGCTGTTAATACAGCTACAGGTGAAAACAGCCTCTGATATCTGCTCGGTTTCTCTACACAGATGGGACTGCATCGGTATGATGGACTACAGGTGCGAGGAGGACGAGAGAGTGTGGCAGGAGGGGGAGATTTGTATGAGGTTTCCCTTCCTTGAAGGTGATAAAGACTATTAATTTCTGGTGGTGGATTATCAGGTTCAGACAGCCACTCCCTAGAGGAATGAATGTACCATACGTTACATAAGAACTGCACTGGGACCAGTGTTGAACAGCGTCATGACTCCGGCTGACTCATAGGACGTGGCATAAGATGGGGAACCAAGGTTTTCCTTCCTCTAAAGAGATTTTATCCACTCGCTTCAGATGGACCTGCAGAGCTCAAGGCAAGAATGTGGAACCTGATGGAACATTTTGGATGAGGATTTCTCTCCTTTCTGGATTTTAATAATATATATTTAGGCTTTTTCTTCATCATGTGTCAGAATGGATTTTAACGAGGACCAAAGCAAATCCATGCGGTAAGCCATCCAGCTGAGAGATTTCCATACTTCTCTGCTGCTTCCACTGGGAATCGGCATGGATCCTTCCCGCGACCAACTGTCGGACTGGAGCTCAGTTCAGCCCACCTTCACCCCACAGCTGCAGCATGATGGCTCTCGGGAAAAACTCAACCACAATTACACCTTTCACAGTGCTCTAAATCTGCCCTCCACTTTCATTTCCCCCTCAGAGCCTCTGCCCTCTCTGCTGCCCTCCTCTGTTCCGTACTCCTCCCTCATCGCCTTCCCTTTATTCTCCACCACCTCTTCCTCAAGCATTAGGCAACTGCCGTACTCCTCCTTTGATTTATCCTTTTCCAACTTTTCCTCTAATGATTTGGCAGACCTGGAGAGCATGCTGCTTTGGACCCTCCATGAGCCCAGCACCATTGCGTTGACCGTCATGTACTGTCTGTCATTCGTTTTGGGATTCATCGGGAATTTAATGTCCCTTCGAGTCCTCACCAGCCAGCGCAGTCGGCAGCTAGCTGGTGTGAGTGCTACACGCAGTCTCCTGGTGAACTTGGCAGTGTGTGACCTGGCTGTGGTGTGTGTGTGCATGCCCATCACTCTGGGAAGTCAGATCTACACCGCCTGGGTCTATGGTGACCTGCTGTGTCGAGCGGTGCCCTTCACGCAGGCCGTCTCGGTGTCAGCAAGCGTGTTAACGCTGACGGTGATCAGCGTCAATCGTTACTACAGCGTTCGATCACCGCTGCGAGCTCGCACCATGTTTACCCGCCGCCGGATCTTGGCGACTGTTGCCGTAGTGTGGACAGTGTCCTCGATGATGTGTGCTCCTATTGCTGTGATGAACCGCCGTCGAGAGATCAGCTTCGAGACTTTCACCATCTTGGTCTGTCAGGAGGAGTGGCCTCAGCATCGTCTCAAACAGGGGTAAGTAATCTAACAGACAACAGATCATTCCAGAGTTCAATGACCTAGTTTGTGTTAGACATTCAGACACAGGTCAGCCGTGATCGACAGAAATGGAAATGGTGCTTGAGGGTCCTGACACAAAGACTGAAGCCAGGGGTGATGTTAGGCCATGTGTTTGTAGGGATGTCCATCGCTTGTGGGTTTTTGTTTTTTTACCCTCCAGTTCTGCTGCCAGGAATTAATGTTTAATTGAGCACGTCAGATTGGAGGAGGGTATCACGGATAGCTCTCCTATTGGCTGTTCAGGGTACCGTCACCTTTGTGTTGTGTTTGTGAGTGATTTGTAATGTGAGGTGAAGTAAAACAGTTTCTTTGTCCATGCTAGTTATTAAAGTACGCTATCCTCTGCCAGGGGTCCTATATTCATATACAGGGAACCGCTTGCCATTCAGACTTGCCTGAAGAGTCAGACTGACAAATTCAACACTGATGATGCTTGAAAGAGGCCATCCTCTTTTCATCTGGTGATGGTGATGACTATCCAGCAATACCATTAGGCCCAGTTGCCAGTTCTAAGACAGTGCTGCTGGTTATAATCTTGCAGTATTGATCCATGTGTTTTGTCTGTGAAAATAGGAGCAAGTTGAACAGTTTTGAGAAGGATCCTTTGTGTTCCTGATAATTATACTTGCACTGCTATGGGATTTGTCGCTGTAATAAAAACACTGTTCACATTACCAGTAGCTGAGTATGGAGGGTGTCAATGCAATGCAAAATGTAAATTTTAGAATTTCACCTTATAGACAGCTGCTAGTATAAATAACCATCTATTACAAATAATATTACACATTTGAGAGTTTCAGAAGTGAATTAAACTACCGTCTCATTTTTCTTTTGCAGATACAATGTGCTGCTGTTTGTGATGCTCTACTGTTTGCCAGTGACCTTTAACCTCACCATAGGATTCCTCACGGGCAGGAGGCTTTGGGGAGGGAAGAAATCCACTTTTGCTGATCTTGATCCTCGAAGTCAAGCGCTTCACACTTCACGCCTTAAGATGCGTCAGAAGATTGCCAAGATGGTGGTGTGTCTAGTGCTTCTATTTGCAGTTTCCTGGCTGCCGCTCTACTTGGCTGACCTTTGGATTGACTGTGAACAAAGGCCATCATCTTGGCTCCTGCAGACAAGACCATTTGCCCAGTGGCTCGGCCTTACAAACTCCAGCCTTAACCCAATCTGTTACTGTTTCATTGGAGATCTGTACCGCTCAGCAAAGGTCATACGGACACGATACTACCAAAAAGTTGCCGCACTTTTCAGCTCCTCATCATTCTCCAGCTCAGCTACAGTGGCAGCTCCTACAGCAGGGATTACAGACAGCAAACTGTCCTCTGCTGAGCGCCGCCCCATTGCTGCTGCTGTGGCAGCGTCTGCATCCATGGTTACAATACCGAGGCTCTTGAACTTGGCGAGAGGCCAGGGACTGGGGCAGAAGGTCAGAGACAGTTCTGACAGCCGAGCAGGTTCTGACCACAGCATTTCAGACTGGTGTCGGTCTAGTCCCAGTGCATGTGACAGCTCCTTATTACCCTGCCAGCTCCACAACCTCCAGCACACCATACAAAAAGCAGACTTCCTGGCAACACGTAGATACTCTCTAAATGAGAAGGCTGGACCATTACCTTTAGGAATCAGTCCTGTTGAAATAGACGTGCTACCTCTGAGGAGGCATTCAGGGGATAGAATATATAGTCTGTCAGCTGATAAGAGAGACATCATTACCATGGGGAAAGCTGCTTTCTGTTATGCTGGTCAGCACAGGAGCAAAACACCACAAACCTACTCTCTGGTTGGGGACACGGAGGATGAAACAACTGATATGACCAGCCTATGAAAGCTGCAGTTTAGCTGATGTATCAGCAGGGAGGAACTGCTTCCTTTTGTCCTGCAGGCAGTATAAAGACACACACTGCTCCCGAGTTACAGTTTTCAGTTGACATTGTAGAATAATCCTTAGCAAAAGTCATTCTTTGCTTTGAGGATAAACTGACCTGCTCCACACTCTCTTTCTTTCCATGTGTAGAAGTCTCTCCATGTTATCCAGAGCGCATGGGACCCAGGACTAGTATTCACACCACTAGGTTTACATTTTTTAAGGCATGTGGAGGCAGCAGCTATGGACTGATCAGTATAGGGCAACAGCTGGAGTCTAATCTAGCCCTGGGTTAGAAAACTAGTTGTCATTAAGAAGGATAAATTATGGCATGTGCCATTACATACAAGTCATATCATAGTTACAACAGCTTCTATCATCTGCCTAAAACAATAACCCAGCAGGAGGTAAAGTGTAATGCATTTTTTGTGTAGTTGCTTTTTTTTGTTTTTCATTGTTTTTGCTAATGGTTTTGATTGTATTTTGTGCTCACAGGCAATGTGGGAAAAAACTGTATTATACACAAACTGTGAGAGTTTCTGACAGATCTTCACTGAATAATGTTACCATTAATGTCTGTTTTGCAATGTTAAATCAAGTTGCAAATGATTTCAGGAAGAAGGAGCAACGTACATTAAAGCTCTTTTACCCAATTCAGTCTGAATCTTGGGAAGTATTATTAAATGTGAACTTTTGTAAAGGGCAATGCTCTACACACATTTTTGGCTGTAACCAAAGAATGGCTTTAAGTGTGAATATAATTTAGTATTAATTCAGTATAATGACTGAATAAAACAGTGCTTAATCTTCTAGAGCCTAAAAAGGACTGATTGGCTGGGATGTGCAAGGAAAAAATGATGCTGAAGAGCCTATATGTGTACTGAATGATAGAAGTCTCTAAGAGATGTCTATAAGCCTAAATGCATTTTGTTGTTGTCATGTGATTGGCTGATTAGATATTTGCATTAATGAAGAGTTGAACAGGTGTACCTAACAAAGAGGTTGGTGAGTGTGTATTGGCCAGGAGAATTTAAACAGAAACAAAACAGAGATCCCAGGACTGATCCGTGGGGCATGCCATTTGATGAGGAAACTGAGTGAGACTGTTGGCATGTACACATCGCATGAATGTGTCTTTCTCATATGTAATTTTTGGACAACCAGGAGTTAAAGTGGGCCGGAATGATCCGGAATGGAACCTGCAAATAATGAGTAATTAAGTCTGAGAGGCACGTTAATGCACAATTCTGACTAGTGAATACATTTTTTGTGGGCTGAAACCTGGCATTGCTTTCAGCTGACGGCATGGAGAAGCTTGTTCAGTAATAAGAAAGCAATGCCACTGTCCCCTTTACATGTCAGCATATCCTTTCATCTTCTCATCCCTGCCATACGTTCATGGTGCAGATGTCAATAAAGTTGTGCGGCTTCTGCATCTAGCTAGCTCTACAGAAGAAGAACGCACAGAAATTCAGCAATTTTCTTAAGTGGCAGGGAATTTCAGATGCAACTTTTGAAACTGCAACAAATATCACAAAATTGTATTTGTCCAGTTTGGATCTTACTAGCTAAATGTACTGCTGCTGTATTTTCCAGTGAAGGAAAAAAACATCCATCTATCCATCCATCCATCATTTTCTTCTGCTTATCCTTTTCAGGGTCAGCTATCCCAGCTATCATAGGGTGAAACGTGGAGTTCATCTTGGACAAGTTGCCAGTCTATTGCAGGGCACACACAGATAGAAAAGATGCTCCATTAAAATAAATAAAACTCAATGAATAAATATATTTCCAGGGGGAGCAAAATATCACAAACAATTTTTAGTGGAGCTGAAGTAAGACTAGACTGGTATTCAGAATATTAATAGCATGAAAAAGTATTTTAATTGCTCAACCACTGAAGTTTGTTGTTAAGTTTATCAGTCCCTGCATATTTAGCAGCATCTAAGAGTTTCAGTGAATTTCAAAACTTAATAAAAAAAAACTGCCCTGCAGTCAGAAGTGGCCATAGAAGAAATATTCACTGAAATGTTAACAAAGCAAATTTTCAAGATATGTTTGTTTAAAGAAAGCTGGATTTTGGCATTTTCCGTTGGTAAAGTGCCATTCTTTAGTTTGTTTTTTTAATCTATTGTGTAATTTCCTTAAAAGCAGCCAGTCTCATGCTGCAACTGTGACACAAGTTGCTGCAGTATTTCATGCGTGCGAATATGCTGATGATTTCCAGGGAAATGGTGTACACAGAGCAGAAAATGAAAACCTCAAAATAGACTGAATGATTTAATCCTCTTGTAACTCTTCACGTTCATCGGATATTTGAAAGTTATACCACGTTAAAGGGTCAGTTCAGAATCACAAAACAATTTATTTTCTCTCTAAGCAAGAGGATTATTGTGGCTTAATTCATCCAGTCTGAACAGAAAGTTCTGAGTGGCTCATTTTTGCTTCAGCACTGAACAGACCTACTGTCAGCATTTTCACTGTTTTTTGTTTTTTTTTTAAATAAAGGTGGGAAAGGAAGTCTGCTTTTTTTTTTTTGTAAAGTGGTGGCACATATCTCACAGGGTAGATTAATTAAACCAAAACCATCTGCATGTTTAGATAGCACTTAGATTTTTCTTTAAAAAAAAAGGCCAAAGTATGTGTTTGCAATTCTGGTGAGCTGTCACTTAAAAAAATGCTGCTTGTTAATATAATACTGATCTTACTGCAATCAATGACACTACAGAATACAGGATGAGTTTTAGTAATTGATAACAGGATAGCTTTATACCTATACTGCCTGTTTAAGCAGTCCATTTCTTCCCGAATAATGAACAGAGTTCCAAAATAGCTTTAAAAGTTAAAGAAATAAAGACATGAATACAAATATCATCACACAATCACAAAATCAAACATGCAGCAAAATCGAATCTACCCTAAGGCAGCTTCCAGTTGTGTGTAAGACAGAGGTGGTGAACAGCATGAACTCCTATGACATCAAGCTGCTAATAACACTCTTGTCCTCACAGCAAAAGCGAGGTGGTAGAACACTCAAGGCATCAGACTGGATTGAAACCGTCCTATTTATGTCTTTGGCTTAAGTTTCATTTACCTTGGAAAATCTTAATAACATTATGCTGTGAAAGTGTCTTTCATCTCCCCACCTCTCTTTCTCTCTACTTTCATCTGCCTTTCTCTCTCGGTTTTGCAGTGTTAATAGAGGGCATGTGTACTACACTGTGTGCGTTTAGTCTTCTATTTAAAAAAAAAAGCAAAATAGTTTGCGTGTGGTCACCTGTAAGTGAAGCAGGAACATCCCAGCTTTTGCACACATTTCAAAGAACTGCAGCAGAGCTGTTCTCAGAAGAACTTTAGTTTGAGGATTGTTTAAACTGTCATCAGCTAACAGGGATGTCGTAAGTGTGGGGAAGCCTGAAATAGACAGATAAAAGTTCCAGGATCCTTCTCCAGTGTTTTCTTGTTCCCTCAGGCTTGATTAATTCTTAATGCATTTGGAACTATCAGAAGGACTTGTTCCTCTATCAAATGAATGATGAGACATTCAGGGACAAGCTCATCATAAATGTAAAATTGCTCCGCTGCAAATCTGATTACTGATAGTAGAACAAGTTGGACATCCTAATTTTACTTGTCAATCATCGGGAAAAGTTCAATAACAGATTTTTAGAAACTTAAACCACTTTGGTGACTGCGTTGCTTAGATTAAGGTTTAGGTTAATGCTATTTTGTTGCTGTCTGCCCACTCCCTCTGTTAAGTTCCACCTTTAACTTATGCGACAAAGAAAGTTTGGGCACACCCAGCAAAAAATCCTGACACTCTTTAACAAGTTATACACCTCATGAGTAAGTAACTGAGAATTTTATTACACAAGAGGACAAGAGCATGATGGTAAAGTGTAAAATGTGTCCAGAACAGAAACTGCTAACACAACATGGACACTTTGCAAACATCAGCATGCAGACACAAAACAAGTCAAGAACCCAGACTGATGCTGACCCCAGCCCAACAGCCAGAGCCTGATCTTCAGCAGGTATGGTGTGGGACTGTAGCCTAACGTTTTTATTTTTAACTGGCAATTATGTGACAGTGCGTTTCAGGACAAGCAGTGGAGTAACATAAATTTAATGTAACAAATAGTGTAACAAATTTTCTTTAGGAAGTAATTAAGTAATGCAATGCATTACTTTTTTTTTAAACTAGCGAGCAATGTGCAACAATATTTTCTCTGAATAACAACCCCAGTGCTGATCATCATCAAGAGAACAATCAAGGCTTGCAAAATCATCTCATGAGTTTGACAGTCTTAAAGTTCAGTCACCAGACTCAGTCACATCATGGCCAGCAGAGCTGCACACATCAGGCTACTCTGCTAGCTGAGTTGACTGATGTTACAGTAAACATCAAGGTAAACAAAAGAAATAACTCCTCTTCATTTTCACTGAGTGGCTTTCACTGTTATAATGAGGTTGTTTAAAAGGAATCTCAGGACTCTCCCCACCATCCCTGCAAACTGTGCACATTGCCACTGCTGTAATTTAAAGTTCGTCAGCCCTTGGGGACCCCCACTGGCCTGTGGCCCCAAGCAGTTTCCTGCCTTGCCTGGTGGCAAGCAGCACATCTCATCAGCCCCCTCTGTGGAACCAGCTGCCAGTTTGAGTTCAGTAGACACATGCCCTCTCCATATTTAAGATTAGGCTTCAAACTTTCCCTTTTTGATAAAGTTTATAGTTATTTCTGGATCAAGTGACCTGGATCCATCATTTAGCTATGCTGCTATATACTCAGGTGCATTAAATGTTCTTCTTTATTCTCTCTTTTTTTCTTCACTCCTAATGCATTTATAGGCTGCTGTTTCATGTTACAAACATCTGGGCACTATTTTTTTCTCTTCTCTTTCCTCCTCTGGCTCCATCCAGTCACATTAGATGACTCCTCCGCCCTGACCTGATTCCACTGGAAGTCTCTTCCTGTTTAAGGGGAATTCTTCTTTCCCACTGTTGCCAAGTGCTTGCTCATAGGCAATGATGTAAATCTAATATTTTAGGGTCTTTACCTTGCAATATAAAACACCTTGAGACGATTATTGTTGTGAAATGGCACCGTATAAATACATTTAAAATTAAGTTGATGCGAGTCATAGGCCATGGCTCGATCAGACATCAAATCACAGAAATGAAAAAGGTGTTGTGTGTTCTCTAACACCACCATCAAAAGACATTTGTTTGGTGCATTTCAGAGACCTGAAGCATACATGTTGAGGAGCACTGATGCTGTTCTGGAAGCTTACGAGGGTCCAACAGTTTGAGACAGATTTCCATACATTAGCAACCATTATACTTTTCTGTTACTGATCCTACTGGTTTAAATGCCAATTACACACAAATTTTCAACCCTTTCCTCCATCACACAATTTCAGTAAACACGCTGTGCACTTCCCTCCAAATGATTATGGTGCCATATTTGACATAGTATCCATAAAATATGCATGTATTTAACAGCCAAAATACTCGCCATGTAAAATGTCACTTACAATTTCAGGGGCTTTGGTTTCATGGTAGATATCTCTCTTTTGAACTGTCATCTGATTCCTGAAGCTCACAAGGATGTGATGGGCACTTACAGACTCAGTTTGATTCTACATTTTCAGACATCCTGAGGACTCACAATGAGGTACTTCATCTCATGATTGCTTTCATTTCTTCAGTTGTCTGCCCCATTTGGTCCTCTCAGATCTCTCCTCCACATCCTTTCACCAGTTTGTGTTTTCTATCTGAGTTTTCTCTGCCTTTTCCTACCTCTCTTCCTCACCTTCTGTTCTTGTTATTTCCTTTCTCCTTGCGTCATTGCTGTACCAGTGTTAGAAGTCAAGCTAACAATAGCCTGTTTCTTGTTATTTTTTCTCCTTCATCACCATCCTCATATTTCCTTTTTTGGCAGTAAGACAAGTGCCATTTCATACAACATACCCAGAGGGGTGTGCTGCACACAAAATACACAGCAATAGTAAACTCCAACTGCTGTGAAATAATAAGCATTATGGTGAGGCTCCTGTTAAAAACAGCTTATAAATTGCAAACCCCCAAATTTCTCTTTTTGCCATTGATGAGTTTGTTTACAGAGAATATGTCCTGCTGTTGAATTTTCAAAAATATATAAACAAAAAATAAAATAAAATTAACAACCATTAGGGGAAATTAAATATTGATAGATCCATAAAAATGTTGCTTCAGTTCATTTTTGAAGCGTGTTTTATAAGCTTGCACTCATCTGTCCCTGCTCAAATTTACCCTGCAACCGCACACAGATAAAGAATTTTCTGCAAAGATGTACTTTGGAACCCATTTTACTTGGAGAAGAACTGTTTTCATTTGTTCTGGTATATCCAAAGGCAGGAGGACCACAACAAAGCAGGCTTCAGTGACAACAGAGATAATACAAGTATAGAGTTGAAGTGAGGTGTGAATTGGCTTGCAGAGATGCAGTGTAATTAAATGTTGGAAACAGGAGGTTGAATTATTTAACAAAAATGAGCTGCTGAAATCCAGAGATCATAAAGTCCAAGGGTGAAATTGCCATGATTCGCATTTTTCAGTCTCTAATTATAGAAACCCGTGAGCAAGCCAAACAAGCCAAGGAAGTCCAAGAGCACACCGAGGGAAAACAAAAAGAGGACACAAGAAAATAATAAACAACAATCTTTACTAATCTAAGCCTCATGTCATCACTGAGTAGCTGTACAATCTGGCAAGAAATGAGTGGATGAGCTGGTTCTTGAATACAAGGCAGGCATGATGAGGAGATGGGCATTGGGTGCACTGCAGGAGACACAGCCCGCGGCTGGTTGAGAGAGCTGCCCCGGGCAGATTCAGGAAAAAATGGAGTCGTCCACCTGAGAGCACCAAAAAAGGAGAAGAGAGTGCAAAGAGAAGGAAAATGGTGGAGAATGGTGCATACTGCTGTGACCATGGGTACAAGAAAGGACAGGGAATCAGAACACAAAGGTGGGAAACAAGCTACTTTAAGTTTCTCCCTTATACACAAAGGGTCACCACAGCAGGTACCTCCACATTTCTGATATGGCAATTTTTTTTTACAGTGGATGTCCTTCCTGATACAACCCCAAAGGGATTCCTGTCCCTCCCAGGATCAAACTGGTGACCTTTTACTTGTTCAGCAAATGTGTATACCACTACACTATTGAGCCACTATAAAGAACATAAAATATAACAGTACCAGTCAAAAGTTTGGACACATTATCCCATTCACATAAATGGGTGAGTGTGTCCAAACTTTTGACTGGTACTGTAACAGTAAAATGCACACTGTTGCTGCAAAGAGCATGAGCTTAATGCTGCAGAAAATTATCAAATTGGTGATCTGATCATCACAAGAGTGCATAGCAGGATAAGAAAAAGAGTAATCCAAACTATTACCATTCAGTGCACTGTTGGTGCTGATGTTTATTCCTGACATTACAGTTGAGAGCTCCAAAACTTTAAACTGTATGCACTTAAAACATTAAAAAGTACTCAGTGTGTTCAAGTCTGACACTCTACTATAGTCTAACAAAGGAGATGTGAAAGTCACTTTAATTTGTCATCAGATCAAGGTGGAATTAATTTTACTGATTGAGAAGTATTCTTGGTAAAATTGTCATGTGTGGTGAACGGCGCAGACCCAAAATGCAGTTCTCAGGAGACAGACGTGACAGAAGTTACTTTAATGAGGCTTATTTAAAATACAACAGGGCTGTCAGGAATGGAACATCATACAACACATGAGGGTATAACACAACGAAAAAACAGGACAACTCAGGGCTTAAATGCAAACAGGATAACGAGAGGATCGGGAACAGGCGGAGACACAGCAGGGAATAATTAAGCAAGACAAGACAAGACAGGAGGAAAGTAAACATTAAGCACACAAAATGAGAGACTAGCAAAGTAAAACAGGAGACAAGTAGCCATAGACACAGATGTGGACTTTACATAAGACAGGGAGGCAGGTACACTGAAGACAGAATCCAGACACACTTATGAACATAACATGAGTGACAAGACACCAGAGATACAATGGACCGAGACGAGACTAGAACTCAACCAGACATGAGGAGGAATACATAGAGATTATGAGGGTTCTTATCTGCTTCTGTTAATGATTTCAGCACCAGATAAGAACCCTGAAATATTAATATAAAGAAACAAGTAGGGATCATAACAAGAGAACTCAAAACTCTGGGTCCAAGATCCAGGGCCCGTGACAGAAATATAACATACAAATGCAACAGATCAATTGTCTTCCAGGCCTCATTCAGTTGTGTTAGCGTGGGAACAGCGGGAGAGGGCAGGTTCACAAAATAATACTTTTGAGACAAGGGGAAGCAAAACTGAAGACAACACAGAGGAAACAGGTAGGCATGTGGCAAAAAAGGTAGGCAAAAATGTGGTTAATCACAATTAATTTAAGAGGGAGGCAATTCCTTTTTCACATGGGTCCAGGTAGGTTTGGATGTTTTTTTCTCTGAATAAGTAAAATCATCATTTAAAAACTGCATTTTGTATTTACTCTGGTTTTCTTGGTCTAATTTTAAAATTTGTTTGATCTGACACATTTAAGTGTGACAAACACGTAAAAAACTAAGAAATCAGAAACTAAGAATTTAAACTTATGCTCTAAACTCACACCATCTTCTTCAACTTGGCCACCACAAGCCCAACATAGATTTAGCCTTACTAAAGTAGCATAAAGACTGAAATGTCTGTAAGCATCGAACAAAAGACAGATGCCCATTAACCGCAGGCCCTCAGAGACTGACTGGACTGGGTAATCAGATAATGAGTACACTCATTTATAGAATTCCTTGTTCTTTACTTCCACTGGACCAGCTTCTACTTATGTCACACACATATTACAGTGTCAGTGCATATTTTCAACAATACACACACACACATTGTTATCAATCCTTTACAAAAACACAAACTACTCATCCATTAGAACTTCATCTTCTTAGCCTTGCACTCAGTCATTGACAGCACCGATCCAAAATCCTGGTGGTATACCCATCCTGCTCTCTTCTCTCCTTCCTCTTTTGAGCACCACTTTTTTTTGCTTTAGCTTGCTGAACATTATTGAAAGTGCCACTGCACCAACAAACTTCTCTATAAGACACTCCCAGAAAAACAAATTGTTGCATAGGTTGACATCAGGCTCAGGCATTTTGCACAAATGACAGAAAGCAAGGTCAGGAAATACAAGTGGGTACGGAAAGTATTCAGACACCTTTAAATTTTTCACTCTTTGTTTCATTGCAGCCATTTGCTAAAATCAAAACAGTTCATTTTATTTCTCATTAATGCACACTCAGCACCCCATCTTGACAGAAAAAAACAGAAATATAGAAATTTTTGCAAATTTACTAAAAAAGAAAAACTGAAATATCACAGGGTCATAAGTATTCAGACCCTTTGCTCAGTATTGAGTAGAAACACCCTTTTGAGCTAGTACAGCCATGAGTCTTCTTGTGAATGATGCAACAAGTTTTCCACACCTGGATTTGGGGATCCTCTGCCATTCTTCCTTGCAGATCCTTCCCAGTTCCATCAGGTTGGATGGTGAACGTTGGTGGACAGCCATTTTCAGGTCTCTCCAGAGATGCTCAGTTGGGTTTAGGTCAGGGCTCTGGCTGGGCCAGTCAAGAATGGTCACAGAGTTGTTCTGAAGCCACTCCTTTGTTATTTTAGCTGTGTGCTGAGGGTCATTGTCTTACTGGAAGGTGAACCTTCGGCCCAGTCTGAGGTCCTGAGCACTCTGGAAGAGGTTTTCTTCCAGGAAATCTCTGTACTTGGCCGCATTCATTATTTCCTTCATCTGCAATCAGTTGTCCTGTCCCTGCAGCTGAAAACACCCCCATAGCATGATGCTGCCACCACCATCTTTCACTGTTGGGATTGTATCGGGCAGGTGATGAGCAGTGCCTGGTTTTCTCCACACATACCGCTTAGAATTAATGCCAAAAAGTTCAGTCTTCATCTCATCAGACCAGAGAATCTTATTTTTCATAGTCTGGGAGTCCTTCATGTGTTTTTTGGCAAACTCTATGCAGGCTTTCATATGTCTTACACTGAGGAGAGGCTTCCGTTGGGCCACTCTGCCATAAAGCCTCGACTGGTGGAGGGCTGCAGTGATAGTTGACTTTGTGGAACTTTCTCCCTACTGCATCTCTGGAGCTCAGCCACAGTGATCTTTGGCTTCTTCTTTACCTCTCTCACCAAGGCTCTTCTCCCACCCAGGATCAGAAGAAATGGACAGCATGGGAGTTAAATATGAGTGTCACAGCAAAGGGTCTGAATACTTATGACCATGTGATATTTCAGTTTTTCTTTTTTAAATAAATTTTCAAAAATTTCTACATTTCTATTTTTTTCTGTCATGATGGGGTGCTGAGTGTACATTAATGAGAAATAAAAAGAACTTTTTTGATTTTAGCAAATGGCTGCAATGAAACAAAGAGTGAAAATTTAAAGGTGACTGAATACTTTCCGTACCCACTGTATTTCCCAGTATGCCTCTCCACCATTAAATCTTTTTAGAACAGGTGCCTATTTTAATCAGTGGAGTGTAAAATTACTGAGTAAATATTTACAGAGCTAAAATTCAAGTCATAAGGAAAATGTACATAGCATAACAAAGGTTAGGCTTCAGGTCACAAGATAGAACCGTGACTCAAACGTGTGGTGGATTCATTATAACCCGTCCAACTTCAGTTTAAACCAGCAAATACATGAATATTGTATAATGTGGAGTGATGGGCTAGTTTGATAGTCATGTTGAGTGGGTGCCTCTGGGTTCTGGATCATTGCACTGGCTACTGGAGGTGTCATGATGCGGAAGGTTAACAGAGCTGAGTTTATGTTCTAACATCTCTGTTCAGTCACAGGTGGTGGTGTTTGAGCTGCTCATGAATCTCTGGTTTGGTTCATTCCTGCATCCGATGAACTCATCAAGAGCAGGTTATTTAAGGGACTGGAGGTTGCCTCAGTTCCTTGCCAAAATGTTGGTGCTCAGGCCAACTTTGTTTCCTCTGACTAGTACACTTATTCCTCAGCTAACCCAGAATCTCTCTGCTCCTTTCAATAACCAGTTTCGTGTACCTGTGGATAACTCGTTTCTCTGGAATTCTCTGTTTTTTGGCCTAGTGAAAACCTTCAGCCAGTCTGGCCTGCACCGACTCAGAAACTGAGCATTTACCTGTGCGCTCCTAGTCACGTATTATCCATCCATCCATCCATCCATCCATCCATCCATCCATCCATCCATCCATCCTCTTCTACTTATAACATTCTTTAACCCCTTGACTTGTTTCCATCTAATTTTTACTCAACTATAACTTGTAACTACCTTATGTTTTTTTTCAATGAAAAAAATGAACAAAATCCACCTGCACCTATGTCGCCCCCCCATCTGAACTCCCCCAACACCTTGGTTGTCATCCTTGAGAGCACTTTATCTTTTCACTCTCATGTCAAACATTAATTGTCTTTGGCTCGCCCTGTCCCTGCTTACCACCTCCATCCATGTTCAGTCTTGTTACCTCCTGTATTGATTATTGCAATCCTCTTCTATTTGGCCTCCCTCTCACATCCCTCCAGAAGCTTCGAATCGTTCAACATTTAGCTGCTGGCATCATTACCAAACCCCCCCTCATTTCACCTCATCATCCCAGTCCTACAGCAGCTTCACTGGCTTCCAGTTAAATCCATAATTCATTTCAAAATCCTCCTGTACACATTCAAGGCCATCCACAACCTGGGCCCTCCTTAATTATTTGATCTTCTTTACATCACCTCCTTCTCCTGCTTCCCTGTTCTTCCTCTTACATCCACCCGCCTCTGCACCATGAGGAACAGAGTTCTCTCCCACTCTGCTCCCCAACTATGGAACTCTTTCCCACCAAACATCTGCAATATTGACTCTTCCTATCTTCAAATCACGACTCAAAATTTACCTGTTCAAGATAGCCTACTCACTTTAGTTCCTTTGGCCATTTAATTTCTTATTCTGTGCTTTTATGTTTTCTCTCTGATTTTTTTTTTTTGTTCTGACCTCTGTAAAGTGTCCTCGGGTGTCTTCAAAGGCACTTACAAATAAAATGTATTTTTATTATCTAATTCAGGATTATTCAGGAAAAGGCAGGGTGCAACATGGACAGGCTGCCAGCCTATCACAGGGCTAACACAGAGAGACAGACAGCCATTCACACTCACATTCTCACCTATGGACAATTTAGAATCACTTTATTTATGCACTGAACAATCAGTTTTCTGTCTCCAGCATCCTGCATTTGAGTCCTCAAATTATTCCACCACTCACACAGCCTTAATAGAATAGAATGCCTTTATTTTCATTATACAGAATGTACAATGAGATTGGCACATTCTGGCAAGAGGTGTGCGATGCAGCAAAATTTGGTATTGATCTGATACAAAGTACCAATACAGATGCTTTCAACATATAAAGTCAGCTTATGTAGGGGAGAGCAGCATGTCATGATTTATAAGGCGAGAGCATCATCGCAATGCTTAATCTGAATGCATTTCAGTAACAACTGAATGACTGGAAATTTTGCTTTCCACTGTCAACAAGTTAACACAACAGAATACATTATTTGAATACCTGAATACAGTCTGCTAAAGTACGAACTATGATGACTTGTAACATTTTGAAATTGAACATGAACCAATGCTAAAGATCTGACGTGAGTCATGACTGAAACATGACTTTCACCACTACATGAGCTACGTGGATATTCTTTGCCTTTCTGGAAGGACTCTGCCAGTGGTCTCTGTGCCAGGGGTCTGTGCCTGTCAGGGATTTCTTATCACCTCACTTTTGCTGCTCATTCTGGGAAAAAAGTTTTTCAGTCTTTCATGTCTTTATATAAAATATCTCCACAGGATACTAATCTTCTCACTGCAGCCGACATGTATGAAGTGTAGCACAAAATGTGCCTGCATGAGAGGAGCGGTATTTGCACAGACATTTTATGAAACAAGAGCAACGTAGTGAACTTAGAGTAGAAAAACAAATGAAAGCATCAGTCTGATACAAATAGCAATGTTGGTATTGACACTTCCAATATGTGGATCTTCCTCAGCCCTCCTCTGACTTTGTCTCCAAACTGCTCAGCCTGAGCTGTCCCTCTGATATATTCATTTATAATCCTGTCCATTCTGGTCACTCCTAGTGAAAATCTTATCTTCATCTCTGCCACCTCCAGCTTCACCTCCTGTCTTTTTGTCAGTGCTACCATCTCCAAACCATACATCATAGCAGGTCTCAATATTTGCACTTCTTGCAAATCATCCTCTTCACTCCTGCTGCTATCCTTCTGTCATAAATCAGTCCTGAGACTCGTCTCCACCCTCTCCACCCTGTTGCTTTGGATGGTTGACCCCAAGTATTTAAACTCATCTAGCTTCACTAACCCTGCTTCTTGCATCTTCACTGTTACACCCGTCTCTCTCTCATTCCCGCACATGTATTCTGTCTTGCTCCTACTGACATTCAAACCTCTTCTCTCCAGAGGATACCTCCACCTATCCAGCGTCCCTTCCACCTGCTCCCTCCTCTCACTACAGATCACAATGTCATCTATGAACATCATAGTCCACCGAGACTCCTGCCTGACCTCATCTGTCAGCCTGTCCATCACCACTGCAAACAAGAAGGGGCCCAGAGCAGATCCCTGATGTAATCCCACCCCCACCTTGAACCCATCTGTCACTCCTACCACACACCTCACCACTGTCTCACATGTCCTCATACATGTTCTGCAGCACCCTCACATACCCTCTGCCATTCCTGATTTCTTCATGCAGTACCACATTTTCTCTCTTGGCACCCTATGCTTTCTGTAGATCCACAAAGACACACTGCAACTCATAATAACCTTCTCCATAAATTCATAAAGTACTTGTGCCAAATATCTACACTGAAACAATTTGGTTTATATTGTTTCCGGTTCATTAAAAAAATTATTGGTTCATTGGCTGAAAATCCAGTGCTATAATCATGTGCACAGTGTTTAGCTGCACCAAATACATTTTCACATGTATCATGACTGTTTTTCAGTAGTATTCACCCCAGTCTTCTTAACAAGAGGACAGTACCACAGAAACAACATGTTTTAAAAATAAGGACACAGATAACCATGCTTTTTTCCCCTCATATATTCCTATTTTATAGCTGGGCTTTGTTATTCAAGGTTCAGCAGCAGTGCACACTCAGTTGCCCTGGGTTAGCAGATATGGACTACTGTCAATCATATATTGGCTCTGGTGCCACTGTTGATTTAAGTTGTTTTTGTGTGTTAAAAAAAAATCTTCACATTCACTCTCACACAAGGGCAAATGCTGCTGTGATATTGATTTACTGCTCTGGAAAAAGCAACTGGAAAAAGTACTGATATCAGAGGGAGACAGCCGAGGCACCAGATTTAAAGGGAACTTCATCAAACCTTGAATGACTCAGCTGGGTGATAATCCTGACAGGATGGTAAAGAGGCCTCAGGAGGCAAGAACAGGCTGGAAAACTTGGAAACACAATTTAATACTTTGTCAAGAAATAAGTATATAAAGTCACATCAAATCCTGTTCTGGCTTTCATCAGTGAAATCATTGCCAAGAAACGACGTTAATCAGGCACGACTAGAGATGTGACCAGACCAGCAGGTGGTCATTGTTTTGCCAAATGTAATTCAGCCAAACAAACAGACAGATTATGCTGCTAATTTTAGGATAGTAATGTATGTCTGGCATATTTTAAATTTGATTTTTTTTTCTTTTATATAGCCTTTTGTGTGTGAATGTGAACATGTGTGTTTTTCTTCCTTACTGACGCAGGACAGTCATTAAGGTTATAGATATAAAACAATATAAATATGGAAAGCAGTTCCATCTGTAGCAGTGTGTCGTGGTGATTTTGGATTGGCTGGCAGATTGGCATGCTCAAAAATTAGATCGGATTGTGGTGTCAAACTCACTTTAGCTGGTGGCTTCGCTTGCTTTCTGATTATTTGCATCACACCAGTGTAATCATATTCTGTCTCTGGCAGAAGTGCAGGGAAATTTCTTCAACCATTCACATCGGGCTGTGTTTCCTCTTAAACCAAACAAGCCCATAGTTGTTTCAGCTTCCCTGGTGGCTGACCTATTCCTACACTCACTGGCAGTGCTACTGCTTACGTAATGTGGCACTCTGAATGAGAGGTGCGTTTTGTTTATGTGCAGCTGATGAATGGAGACAGGACCTTTGCAGTGAGTGTAAACCGTTACTTTGATCTTTAAAGCCTCACAAAGTGGAGTCACTACAATCTAAAAAAAAAAAAAAAGACAGTCTGACTATGACATTTCTTTGTTTACGCCTGTGCTGACAGGTAAATCTTCACTGTAATTATCATCTCTACTTCACACGGGCTTTGACATAACTGCTTTGTCACTGAATCTCACTCACACACACACACACACACACACACACACACACTCACTTGAGGTTAAATATTCATAACTTAATTTTCACATTTTTCTTCTCCTCCACAGTGTCAGACACTCATTCCCTTCATCCAAAGCTGAGATGCTTTACACCATAACAGAGGCAACAGTCAGCAGTTACACTATCTGTTTTTGCTCTCTCTTATTTATTGCCAGGACAAACACACCTGAGCCCTCAGTGGGCTTTTCAAGTATGAAATGACTACAGGGAGCATAACAAACAAACTGCTATAAAGAGTATGTAAGTGGTCAGCAAAGAAAACCTTGCCAATGAATGACTCACACATGTACGCATTCGTACGGACAAATCCGGTCAGAAATGATGCTTAAAATTTAGTTCTTGTTACTCTCAAGTAGTAGATATGCTTTTCCTATCTTCCCAAATGCTACAACTGATATGGGAACTGTATGTCTCTGGGTGCTATGTGTGTGCTTTTATATCAAGATCTTAACTCCAGTTCTCTTCTTGTTGGACTCATTATTGCCTGAAGTGAAGAGAGGGTCTCCCCCGAGGAGGCTCTGTGAGTACACTGGTGTATGTCGCCTTCATCATTGATTTCCACTGCACAATATCCAAATTAAGTAAAAACCAAAGAAAGAAAAAAGTCAACCTGATGAGACTGGCTCTGTGACGACACTATGGCCAATTCCCATAATAAGTTAATGGAGAGTAATGAGCTCCAGAAATAGCTGTTTCCTGTTTTTCAACTGAAAAGTGAGCAAAGAATATTTTCCCACAGAGGTAATTTGGTGGCATTGCTTTCCTTGTAAAAATCCCTCTTAATCTGATTTAAGAAAGAAAATGGTGGTTTACATTAGCATATATTACCATAAGCTATACTGCAGGATGTTTTTTCATTTGTATCGCCTCTTTCAATAAATGGAGCTCGCTTGCACATTACGACAAGAAACAAAGCATACATTTTAAACAGACGTTTGATGAATGAAGAGTTGATGTAAACGGAAGGCAGTTTACTTATATGTTTTCCTGGTATGCAGGATCGGAATGATAGTTTAAAAATCTCAAGCCGGCTCTCTGTTACTTATAAGTAAATAACCTTTGATGTTCACTGACCAAAAATGAGTACTGCAAAGCAATTTTTGTTTGCCTTTGAACTCAAAAGATGAAAAGTTAAACTCTGTGGTGGATAAAATGGCATCTATGACTCATGTATTGTTTATATTCAGAGAAAAGTACTATGGGGTTGAACATGGGGAGGGTTGTGTTTATCAGTGCATGGTCTATTTGAAAAATATAAAAAAAGTTAAGCTGTAGTGATGTAGTAGAGTTTCGGCTCCCTCTCCGTACCCACATATAGTTTCAAGCATTCAATTCCGTGAGAAGTTAAAGCACTTGAACCCAGTTTGAATTCTTTACAGTACATTAAAGTGTCGTGAATTATTTGTTGTTGTTACCATGTGTGTAATTGCAGTTCTACATGCTGAAGTGACTGACATGGAAGATGACAAATTGTTCCCAGTTTTCACTCTGTGAAAGTGCTTTCAGGATATATTGACATGCACTGAAACTGCAGGTAGAAATCATATCTAAATTCTAATGTAATGTTAAATAATACATGTTGTATGCAATCTTACAAATATATAATTCATAGTTACTGCTGCAAAAACAAGCAGAGATGACCACATAACCTATAAAAAAAGGAACTATGCATATATGTTGTTTTCCAATCTATTAAATGATGAGAGGTACTGAAAAAAGAGGAAATAATGAAAGTATAACTGCTTCCCCATAATGCTCTTCACTAATGAGTTGATTTAGTGTTTAAGCAATTATGTCACACTCTGTCTCTCCAGAGATAGTAGCAGATGTTATATACTCCATCCATCCATTTTCTTCTGGTTATCTGGGAGCCGGGTCACAAGGGCAACAGCCTAAGTAGAGAAGTCCAGACCTCTCTCTCCCCAGCCACCTCCACCAGCTCATCCGGGGACACACAGCAGCGTTCCCATGCCAGCCAAAAGATATGATCTCTCCAGCGTGTCCTGGGACTGCCCCTGGGCCTTGTCCCGGTAGGACATGCCTGGAACAAGAATAATATGCCAAGAGGCACCCAGGAGGCATGCCCTATGGTTACATGCTTTCAGTCACTACCCAAAGCTCGTGACCGTAGGTGAGGGTAAAGACATAGATCAACCGGTAAATACTCAGAGTAGAGCCACTGCTCCCCCACATTGAATGAAGCCAGTTAAGGTGGATGCCTCCTGGGTTAGATGCTACCAGAGGGAGGCCCCAAGGCAGACCCAGGACATGCTGGCCCGGGAACGCCTCAGTGTTCACCCAGATGAGCTGGAGGAGGTAGCTGGGGAGAGAGAGGTCTGGGCTCCTCCGGCCATGGATAAGTGGAAGAAAATTATTAATTTTTTCTGCCACAATTTTTCTGGTGAAACCTTCCATGATGACACAGCATATCTGTTATTTAATGAACAAATACATGTGAAATTACAGACATTTTTTGTGTTGTTATGCACGCAATGCATCAGATTTCAGATATGTATTTACATCAATAAATTAGAATTGAACAGTTTTATGTTTTAACATGAAGTATTTGTGAAATTATGTTACTCTTGTGACTGTATTTTTACAGTCCTTTTCTGTAGAAAAATAATAGATTTGCTGTGAAAAATGAAAAAAAAAATCATGTTTACTCATTAGTCATTTTTTCATGTTATTTTACATTCAGTGTTAATTCACTGTCTATTTTTGTGATTTTATCGATATTTGACATATTTCAAAATAACAGGAAAATTCTGTAACATTTATAAAATAAATTCCGTTAAATTGCAGGGGGTTTTTTTACAGTGTGGTCAGAGTATTTCAGAAGCAAGACCAACTGAACCAAGTAAGGACATTATGTATTGCTCCAGTGGTATACCCTGTGATTTTGAAGTAGATGTGATCAACAGCTGTTGAATTATTGGCAACATGCTAATGGCCGAAGAGTTGCAATGCTTACTTAAGCTCCATAAGCTGAAGTTACTGCAGTAGTAATGTAATAAGAATTTAAAACATGAACCCCTGTCTTGTTGGACTGAAGCCCATGTGAGAAGGTTATGAGTTTGAAAATGGTTTATCACTTATATTACAGCTATCCCTGCTTTTCTGTCTTCCTCCAATGCCATCAAATTAAACAAGACCTTTCCCTTTGACTTTTATGAACAGCAGGGGGAAAAAGAAGATCAATAAAACTGATGTTGTGTTTCAGGGCATTGTGTAGACTTTTTAAACAAGGTCTGCTATTTTCTCTCAAATAACAAAAACACTGTTAGAATTTAATCTCAAGGTCACATGAGTACTAGCCTTTTGGTTTAATGTCACAGCAGCTTAAAGACATATATCAAACATATATATATATATATGTGTGTGTGTGTGTGTGTGTGTGTGTGTGTGTGTGTGTAGAGAGAGAGAGAGAGAGAGAGAGTAGTTTAAGGAGTTTCAGGCATTTTATTGTTTCTGCATTTGAAATGCTTGTGACCTTGAGATGGATAAGGAGAATGTTAAATAGCAATTTAGTGTTTGTTGATATTGCTTGTGGGTTGTGTGCAAACCAGTGTTCTAATTATTTGACAAGTTTATCACGTGCTTTGCATTCATATTGTTGAGTTCAAAAGGTTCCTTGTATTTCCTCCAGAGGTCTGTCCTTGAATGTTTTCTCAGATTCAATCAAATACTTTTCATGGTAAAAAATACAACATAATGCTGTGCTGTCTGGAACCCTTTTTTTTTGTAAGGTTGATCAGAAGCTTAAATCCGCAGCAGATACCAAAGCTGACTGAATTTTTGCAGCTTAAATCAAAGTGTGAACTGTTGACATAAATATGAGGTGAGGTGTTGAAAAATGGAGTGAGGGCTTTGCAGTTTCATGTCTTGACTGACAATTTATGCAAAGCTTTGATTTAGAGAAAATATAACTAATTAATAACCATGATCCAGTTGGACAGTAAAATGCAATTAGATGATATAAAAATAATGGTACTAAGTATGAACAGTAGTATAAAACTTAATAACACTTCATTTTAACCAAGATATGTATGTTCTCAAGTATGTTCTCCTTAATTTCCTACAGATTTCTCATAGTTTTGGCCTGTTTGATCCTGAGTGTTCTCTCTACCATCGAGCAGTACCAGGCCCTGGCTCATACAACTCTCTTCTGGGTGGTGAGTGTTAAGTTCAGTAAATAATGAAAGTAATGGCTGAGATTATCCTAAAGAACATTGTTTTTGCACCTGGTTTGTCTGCATGGATTTTGTGTGAAAATTCTGTTTTATTTCCTTGTCTAAGGAGCTTGTTTACAGAAAAGTGCCCTCTAGCTGTATATACACATTGAACAACACATTTTTTATTTTTTTAACTCTAGACTATTTGATATATTTTTAGAATTTAAATAATTTAATTAAAAAAAAGGTTCGATACAATTTATTGGAAAAACATGCCTCAAAATTTAACTTCAGTGTAACAATAGTCAGTATACAATATACCTGCTCAGTTTGAGTCTGCTTTGTAATTGCCTGAACAAGTCAGAAACCAGATTGTCAGCCTTCAGTAGCAACAGTTGTTAGGGGGTAAAGTCCTAATACCGATAACTGGGAGGAGATCCTCCTCCCGGGTCAGGTCTTCCTCCCAGTTTAATATACCCAAAACACCTAGGAGGCATTCAAGATGCCTGAACCACCTCAACTGCTATCAACCATTGTGTGCAAAGTAGCACAAACCTGAAATATTCAAGTTTCCCAAAGACCAGTTGATGTGGACCATCCATCCATCCATCTGTCCATCCATTCATCCATCCATCGCCATGTTTCTCAGTTTTTCTGGGAAGCAATCTAAGCAGAGATTCCCAGACCTCCCCAGCTACCTACTCCAGCTTTTCATGGGGAGACAGTGAGACAAGAGACATGATCTCCAGCTTGTCCTGGTTATGCCCCAGCATCTCCTCCCTGTTGGATATGCCCAAAACACCTCACCAATGCGGCATCCAGGAGGTATCCTAGTCAGATGCCTGAACTACCTAAACTGTTTTCTGTTTGGACAAGTAGTAAACTAAACTGATCCCCTTCTGAATGACCACCCTCTCTCCAAGGGATAGTCTAGACAACCACCTCTTTTTATCTGAGATCCAATTTTTCCAGTCATTGCCCACAGCTAATGGCCATAGGAGAGAGTAGGAATTTCCCCAAGTGGACGAGTTCAAGTATCTCTGGGTGGACTGATCATTATGACTTAATTAGTTTAACATTGCATTTTCATATTAGACTTTGTTCTGCTACATTATTAAATGGGCCTTGTGATTATTTAAAATTTATTTTAGCAATGCTGACTAGGAATTCTCATATTTATCTCATATTTGTTATATTCTGTTTGTTTACATAAAAGCAACAAAATCCTCTAGTAGCCACTGTGATTATGACAACAGAGAAAGTGTGAGTTAGGTACCACATTTTGCAGGTGATTAGCTGTTTGTTGTTCTTTTCCCTTTCATCAGTTAATGTTTATTTTATCTAACCATGACCATTCCATGACCTTAGCCTAGAGTGAGGCCTATAAATAATGCAACATGCTCATGCTGTAATCTCCTCTGAAGTGCTGAAGGCTCAGTTACCACCTTTAATACATAATCAAACCAACCAGTGGATACAGTGACTGAAGGTGCCACAGGGAAGGCAGGCTCAATACGATGGATTCCAAAAAAGATTTGTTTGCAAACCATCACAAAGAAGATGTTTACCTAGACACTCAGTGACCCAGTGAGTACTTGTGGGACTAACCCACTAGTTCCAGAGCTACCAAAGTTTATGGAGTCTTGACACATAACAATCTACTTTTGTTCCTGATAGTCTGCTGTAAACTTCAAATGGGTATACAAGAAATAAAAAGGCCACTGCTACTGTACCTCGTGTTGTGCTATCATATCCACGCACATCCACATGTACAGTTGCAGACTCAAGACACATTTCATTTAACAACAGTGATGACTAATGGAGCGCATAAGTAATGGTCTAGGTACAAGTTTGTAATTATTTAATGAATGTCTTATTTACTGTATTGAATTTACCAGCAGTTTCCGAGGTCTGTACATCATATGCTGCATTATGCTGTGGTGTATGACTCGGCAAACTACCAAATACAAGTCATGATAACACGTTCAAGCAATTCCAGACAGTATCAGTATCTTCATGCTTGATGGTTGCAGTGAGCCATGAAAGGTAGCAATGTGCAAGTATGAGATAAGAAAAAGAAGACAGTTCATCATTTTGAAAAATGTATAGAAATTTTCTTAAGGTTTTATCCTTATTTGTTAGGCCATAAGGATATGCAGGATGCGTTCTCCAAGAAATACTGAATCTAAACAAAAACAGGTTGGGTTTGTGTATTTTTAATTATCCTGATCAGTAGTCTGTGACCCACATGTTTCTGAAAGATACAAGAAGTGTGATTGAGATTTAAAAGAATCCAAATAAAAAGCATGATACACCCTTTTTCTCGTAATACCACTGATTACTTTGTAGATGCAGCCTGTAGCCTTTTCTCCCTTTGCAATCTTCTCATCTGATCTTTCATTTGAGTTCTATCATCTGCTTAGCACTTCTGTTTTGTCTCTTTTTGTTGGCCGACAAACACAAACAAGCCCGATTCGGATATATAAGGCAGCTGAGGAGGATTTGTTTCTGTTCTTTGCTGAACAACTGACTTCAATGAATTAAAAATGATGACCGTGCTTATCAAGTGGTGCAATTAATATTCAATGGGTCATGAGGTGTATTTTTAATTTGCATATGGCATACGATGAATAAAGCGCTGTCTAAATTTGAGCGCAAACAGAGATATTTAATTTCTACCAGAGTTTGTTGTTTTGAGTCTCCAAATATCAAATGTCACTGTCTGCTGTTTAAAAAAAATCCATTTCATTTATTGATGGTTCTGGCCCCCGCATCACAAAAAAACAATTTAGGGACACTTGTGTTCAAACTCTATATAAGTGACTTTTCTACAAACAATTTCAGTGTGTCCCGCTGGCCTAAGAGGGCAAAAGCACCTCCTCTAAAATCAATAGTAAATGAGATAAACTTAACCCCGAGACACCAGCTGCTGAGCACAGAGGAGCTGTCTGGGTGATGAGTGAGTCACTCAAGCTTGGATAAAAGAAAACCCAAAGAAAGGATAAAAAGGATTTTGAGGAGGACTGGAGTGTGCCACATGTGACAAGTTCACCTTGGCCTGGGGATAATGGGATAAAATAGTCATGGTGGTTCATGAGCCGGCACATCTCAGATCCTACAGGTTTATTTTCTGCTTCACGTAGAGGGCTTCTGTGCATTCTGCTGTTTAAGAGTCATACTTGTAATTAAAAAAGAATGAAAAAGTCTGAAAGTCTTCTATTAATAAATACTATAGTATCATCAAATATACATACATTTTATTGCAAACTGCTCTTCTGCCTTGGGTTTACCCTCTGGAGATATTTAATCTTCTTATTCTTCTCTTCTACACAGATAATGAATAATTAATATTTGCTGCTAAAATCGCAAACATTCATCTCTCCCCATCCTGCATCCCTCAGGGACTGTTTTATACTTTGTGCTTTCTAGTTTAGAGATTTGCTCTGACCCTGCTACTCTTTCATTCTTTCCTCCCCACCACCACTGAAGCATCTCCTTTGTCTTGTTTCTTTCTTCCTGTATGCTCAAGGTTAACAGAAACCACTCTGTTCTTTAGTTGGAGATGGAGCTTTGGCTGGCACTGTGTAGTAGTGTTTTTGGCCAGATGCTTGGCAGTTAGCCCAAAGGATCCACATTTTCAAAAGATTTTTTTTTTTGGGGGGGGGGATTCCAAATACTCTGACCTATTTAAAGTATAGCTGCATTATATTTGATTCTGTCAAACAAAGGAATTCAGGCAATCTAAGATGGTTGACCTGTAATTTCACTAATGAAGACCATTAATTCATCCTTCAGTGTATTACTTTATTGTAATGGAGCACTAAGTAGATGGAGAAATAAGGGTTGGTGAATATCAAAGGGTGGGATACGATGAGGGTCAAACATAAGGGGATGACACAGGAGGATCAGTGATTGGTTTGGGTCAAAACATCTTGTGGTTAGGACCTCTTGGGGAAGGAGCCTCAGCGTGGAGACAATGATTTCAGGAGGTGTTTTCGATTTATTGTCCCCCTTGTGGTGTTCATAACAAGAGAGAAAGAATAGAAGAAGCAGAGTTGGGTGGGTTTGGAGGGGTGAGGGATTTGAGAACAGTGAGATCTAGTATAGAGCGGGGTTAGGCACAAGAAGCTGGATGAGAATGAGGATTGGTCTTTGCTCTCTCTCTCTCTCTCTCCCCCTCCTTCTGTAAATAGCTTCCTTGTCGAAAGGACTCCTGCCGAGTTTTCTTCTAAATAAACAAAAGCTGTGTTTACATGCACTTTCCTCACCAAAGCACATATCCTTAAGGTCTAATAAACAAATCAGCAACAAATTCCTAATTTTCACTGATACATATTTGCAAAACCATTTTTAACTATGAAAATTGCATGGTTTTAATCCATGGTTACTAGCTCATGGTATCTTATATTCTCTGCTATTGATGGCACGTTATCACCTGTCAGGGAAATAGAGTAAAACCACCGTCAGGATTGTGTGTGTCTAATGTATCATCTGTGTATAATATTGTAATATTGTCATCATGTGCAGACACAAAACATGCAAACACTCCAAAAAGAAACTGTTTTATAGCACCAGAGATTAAATAAAAAAAATTTAAAAAACAACAACTCCAAAGAGAACTTTTAACTTGAGCTCTGCTGGTTTACACCAGAGCTTTTGAAGTGGAAATCTTTGCTGAAAAATTTAATACTGTAACATTTTACATATTAGCTTCCAGGAACACACTTTAGCACGTTATTAATACAATTTTCATTTGACAAGGTTTAACTTTGGCTCAAAATAATGAAAACAGCTCAGAAAAACATCATTTGCTGAATCCCCCTGTTTTTGCCCTCTCATCAAACAAAGAAGGAAAACAAACCTAAGGAAAGGTTACTGATTCACTTTGAGACTGCTTCTTTCCCACATTAAGACATATGGAGGTAATTGTTTTAATTTAATTAATTTCCCTGTATTGGAGTAATTATTACATTCCTATCTGGTTCGCTTACTTTAGCAAAGAAGAATTAAACCTGTGGTTCTAAAACTTTTGGTGGAATGGCCCACTTCAGATACTGAAAAAAATTCATGCCCCATTTTTTTCCCTATAAAAAAAATCGTTGTCATTCAGCATAGTTTTATTTACCACTGTCTCGCAGTCTGAGAACCACTGGGTTTCACAAGTAATGCATCTTTTAATTATATGTGCATCTTAGATGTGTTGGTAGGCTGGTATTTGGCTACCTTTAGACCAGACTGTGCCAGTGCCCACTCCTTTGTGGACTTCCATTTTGAAGCCGTAAGTTTGGGATTTCCACTACACCGCCTTGATTTTTTGAAACTGGGAGGGATCACATTTGAGAACTGTTTTAAAATTATCAGATAAGGGTAGATATGGCTGCTAGCTTGGTTAGCGAGGTACATTGGAAAGCTAATACTGTGACATTATAGAGAAAGAAATTTGGACTTGCCTGTCACTTAAAGGGACTAGGACAGTAAAAAAGCACAACGTTTACAATGGGTACCTTAATAAAATGGGTATATAAAAATGTAATTACTTCGCTATTATCATAAAGAGGGCGATTAGCTAAAGAGAACAAAATATCGAACACATTTATGTCTGCTATAAAGTTGAGCATTTTATCATGACGTCAGTGTACGTTACTATCAGGAGTATAAAACCTGAATGTAGCTACCATGATGTCGGTTTCTGAAGTGCCATTTTGAAACTTTGAGATGGCCTCCATTCTGCTATTGCCATCTTGATTGTAAAAAAATGGATGTGACAAGAGGGGCGGGTTTGAATGTGAAGTTGTATGCTCATAGGCTAACGACTCGAGAAGTCATTAGCCAATGAGTGTGCAGTGTCATACCACAGCGAATCCTCTCAAGATTTATAAAACAGACTTAACTTTTTATTCATTATCACACAAAATGAGTGACTGAGCACATAAACTCACCATTGACAGCCTTCAGATAGTAGACTGTAGGTTAAAGGCAATTCCATATTGGCTTAATTTTTCTGAAACTACAGTGTATCACAAAAGTGAGTACACCCCTCACATTTCTGCAGATATTTAAGTATATCTTTTCATGGGACAACACTGACAAAATGACACTTTGACACAATGAAAAGTAGTCTGTGTGCAGCTTATATAACAGTTTAAATTTATTCTTCCCTCAAAATAACTCAATATACACCCATTAATGTCTAAACCAGCGGCAACAAAAGTGAGTACGTCCCTGAGAGACTACACCCGTAAATGACCAAATTGAGCACTGCTTGTGATTTCCCCTCCAAAATGTCATGTGACTCGTTAGTGTTACTAGGTCTCAGGTGTGCACAGGGAGCAGGTGTGTTCAGTTTTGTAGTACAGCTCTCAGACTCTCTCATACTGGTCAGTGAAAGTTCCAACATGGCACCTAATGACAAAGAACTCTTTGAGGATCTTAAAAGATGAATTGTTGCACTACATGAAGATGGCCAAGGCTACAAGAAGATTGCCAACACCCTGAAACTGAGCTGCAGCACAGTGGCCAAGATCATCCAGCGTTTTAAAAGAGCAGGGTCCACTCAGAACAGACCTCGCGTTGGTCGTCCAAAGAAGCTGAGTGCACGTGCTCAGCGTCACATCCAAATGCTGTCTCTGAAAGATAGACGCAGGAGTGCTGTCAGCATTGCTGCAGAGACTGAAGAGGTGGGGGGTCAGCCTGTCAGTGCTCAGACCATACGCCGCACACTACATCAAATTGGTCTGCATGGCTGTCACCCCAGAAGGAAGCCTCTTCTGAAGTCTGTACACAAGAAAGCCTGCAAACAGTTTGCTGAAGACATGCCAACAAAGGACATGGATCACTGGAACCATGTCCTATGGTCTGATGAGACCGAGATTAATGTGTTTGGTTCAGATGGTCTCAAGCTTGTGTGGCGGCGATCAGATACAAAGATAAGTGTGTCATGCCTGCAGTCAAGCATGGTGGTGGGAATGCCATGGTCTGGGGCTGCATGAGTGCAGCAGGTGTTGGGGAGTTACATTTCATTGAGGGACACATGAACTCCAATATGTACTGTGAAATAATGAAGCAGAGCACGATCCCCTCCCTCCGGAAACTGGGTCGCAGGGCAGTGTTCCAGCATGATAATGACCCCAAACACACCTCTAAGACAACCACTGCTTTATTGAAGAGGCTGAGGGTAAAGGTGATGGACTGACCAAGCATGTCTCCAGACTTAAACCCAATAGAACATCTTTGGGGCATCCTCAAGCAGAAGGTGGAGGAGCACAAAGTCTCGAATATCAGCCAGCTCTGTGATGTCATCATGGAGGAACGGAAAAGCATTCCAGTGGCAACCTGTGAAGCTCTGGTGAACTCCATGCCCAGGAGAGTTAAGGTAGTTCTGGAAAATAATGGTGGCCACACAAAATATTGACACTTCAGGAACTTTCACTAACGGGTGTACTCACTTTTGTTTGCCGCTGGTTTAGACATTAATGGCTGTAAATTGATTTATTTTGAGGGAAGAATAAATTTACACTGTTATATAAGCTGCACAGAGACTACTTTTCATTGTGTCAAAGTGTCATTTTGTCAGTGTTGTCCCATGAAAAGATATACTTAAATATCTGCAGAAATATGAGTACATCTGTACATCTATATTTTATACTGTCTATGGGATTTAATTTATGGAGCCAGCTATAAGTTCCATTCAAGTAACTCAGTTTTTGGTATTGTTACATTAGCGTGACTTTTCAGTCTAACCTGAGAGGTTTCCCCCCTCACCACAGCCAGTGGGGGGGAAATCTGGGAAGCATCTTTTCTAGAATATTTAACTTTTCCTTTTGTTAAAAAAATATACATCAAAAATGGACAGAATCCTTCTTCCTTGTCAAAATCGTCTTCATCTTTGGGTTATATTTGGGTATTAGCAGGTAATGTAGCTTTAAGTCACCACAATCAGCAGTAAGGGGTGGGCTATAGCGGTCTCATAACCCACTTTTTCTCACTGCACACCTCCAGATTTTCTTCAAATCCCAGCTGATGCTGACTCAAGTCACTCTGAAATCTATCAGATCTTGTACATCTCTCTCCAGAGCCAGAAAGACTTTATATAACATTGCTCACATATGCGTATATATTCTTCAAGCACTGATAACTTGGATGTATGAAATCAGGAAAGTTCTAAATAGAGGACTAAATAGAGATAAATATTATTAAGCAGCCTGTCAGAATGCACACGCACTTTTTTCATCAGGTACATTAAATATTTTAAATAGCTGACTCAAATCAATGGTGTGATACAAATTAAGCACTAACTAATGATGTATGTGCAGAATGAAAATTAATTCTTGACAAATTAGAAATGCTAAAAGATTTACTTTAGTAATTAATAATATTTTATCTGTATTATTGCGTTTAAAGTAACACAAACTTTGTTTTAGTCTAAGCAGCTGTTCAGGCATTGTTGTACTGAGCATCCTGCAGCCACATCTGATGTTTATTTTTTATCCACCTCCCTCGCTCCCTCATTTGTCTGACAGGAGATTGTCCTTGTGGTGTTCTTCGGTGTGGAATATTTTGTCCGCCTTTGGTCAGCAGGCTGCCGCAGTAAATATGTTGGCATCTGGGGCCGTCTACGCTTTGCCAGGAAGCCAATATCTGTTATAGGTAGGAACACAACCCCGCATGCACACACATATCTTCGCACATGCACACAGACAGACATATCACTCCTCACCCACACACAAAATTTAAACAATATCTGTAATATACCCTGAGCTTTATCCCAAAATGAGATATTTAAGACAAATTCAGCATGAAATTAAAACTGTCACTGCAATATTTCTTCCACCTTCAGCTTTTTATTCTTAAATTCGAAGCCTTCAGGTGCTTTTTTTTTAATATGTTGCAATGAATATTAGTGTTAATAATATTTGTAACCCTTCTAAGCTAAATTGATTAATAGAATCATTCCGAAATGAAAAGCGATGATAATTTCCTAAAATAACACTTTCTGTACTTTCTTCTTTGACTTTTCCTAACCCTCATATGGGAGAACGACACATCTTCATTTCCTGTTGTATTAACTACTCCAATTATGAATGTAAATATATTCATATTATTCACGCTAATGGTTATGGCATATGTATACTTAAAGCCCCTCATTTTCTATTAATGCAGATCTGATTGTAGTTGTTGCTTCAATAATTGTGCTGTCAGTGGGCTCCAAAGGCCAGGTCTTTGCCACCTCTGCTGTAAGGTAAGAGAGAGTGTACAGTGTGTGCCGGTAGAGACTTTATGGCCATATGAGTGAAGATGCTTTGTGTACCTCTGGCCTCTGTATCATAATTATCTGCCCCTGCACAAAGCCAGATCTATAGTGAATGTTTTTTTCAGTTTGGTGTGAAAGTTCGCAGCCCAGAACATAAGAATGTCCAACACCTCTGATTAATTGCTGAACTGTGAGTCAGGCTTCGTGCTAATTGTCTGCGTAACTGAAAGAGAGAAAATTCTGCAAGTCTGCGATAAAATGTGTAAGCTTTGAAAGGTTTTTGGGGGGTTGTAGGCTGTTGTAGGTGGACATTCAAGGCCATTTTTGCGATATACAGTGGCATGCATGCATGCTTTTATGTGCATAAATACTAACATTCAATTGGTGTGCATAATAATATCTGCATATGAACACTTTCTTTTTTCGTTTTTTAAAATTTACCAGAGGGATTCGCTTTCTGCAGATCCTGCGTATGCTTCACGTTGACCGACAGGGAGGAACATGGCGTCTCCTTGGCTCTGTTGTCTTCATCCATCGGCAGGTGCTCAATCACTCCTTTAAAGGCACAATACATCTAAGGTCCAAAACTATTACCATGGCACCACCGGGGCTTCTGATTATTATTAGTTAGCTGCCATCTTTCTGTCAAGGGATTACGCCAAGGATAGTCTCTCCTCATCATGTTTTATTTTTCCTTCCTATGCGGTATAAAGAAAAGGTCCTCACATGGGAATAACTCATACAGTTAAATGAGTATTCAGCCGAGAACCACAACAAAGCACCGCTGCGTAATAGCTTGGGTTTTTGGGTTATAGGCTCATCTGCTAGAGAGGGCCATGTCTTTCTCTAGGGTATCATTCAGCTGAGACACAGAGGTGGACGTGATTAGCCCCAGTGGTCACAATAGTTGTCTTTAATGTGAGTATAAAAACAGAGAGTGATGAGCAGGGGATCAAAGATGTTACTCATCCGGTACCACCCACTGTGCTTCCTTGTATTGGCCTTGGCTGATTTTGCTTGCAGCTGAAGCTGGTTATCATCAGCCACTGACCTCTGGTTTAAAGAAAGTGGATGCCAGCGCTGGGATAAATTGGGGCATTTTCAAATCTGATTTCTGATTTTGAAGGTTAAAAAAAAAAAAAAAATCTGGTCATTTTTAGAATGTACTTGCTGGGGAAAGGGAGTCCTGTATCTGTCACAGCTGATACTGCTAGAGGATGATTTCTTGTTAATCTATTAAATTCTGTTTCCTTAGAAACCTCCTTTGTGTTGCATGTTGTGTTCCTTATTAACTGATTGAAAGGTGTATATTTGTTTTATTTTATAGTAATTTTAGCTGAACTTACCATGAGAAGGTCAATGTGGCCTTTTACAACAAATACCTGCCTGCGACTATCTTTTGAGTGAAGACATCAACCTAAGAGTGTTTTGTCCTTGTCAGATTGCTGCATTTGACACATTTTGATGGCCCAAAGTGAACATAGGATCTAATATTTCATAAAAAAATAAGAAAAAGTTTGACAATGAACAGAATTTATGTAGCACATGTGCAGACAGGTCTGTACGTAAGCATTTGGATAATGACATGATTTCAAGAATCAAGATGTGATTCTTGCTGGTTTCATCCAAGGGGTTTAACAAAAGTATTGCATAAACTTTTTAGCAATTACAGTGAATTTTATAGGTTGTCTGAACTGGACAACTGACTAACAAGGAGTTTTGTGGTCAAGTGAGTCAATTTTCCCGATTATCTCTGACAAATTAAACAGATAAAAGATCTGGAGTTGATTTTAGGAGATCAAATTAGCTGTTTCGCAGGAACATTCAATAGGAGATGTTGATGCAAGTGAAGTAGATCACAACGTAAACCTTTCAGAGAGATAGCAAAAACTTTAACAAATCGGAAACATACCATATCATCTGTTAAACATGGCTGAGGCAATATTATGGCATGGACATGTATAGTTACTTGTAGAACTGGGTCACTAGTGTTTATTGATAATATGAATAAATTCTTAAGTGTACAGAGAGTTGCTCTCTGCTCAGAGCCAAACTGATTGTATAGCACTTGAGACTACAAATAGAAAATGACTCAAAGCGTACTGCAAAACTTTCTCAAGACAAAGAAATTGGATATTTTTCAGCTGATAATTCAGTCAGCTGAGCTCAACCTAACAGACAGGAGGCAGAGAGACCCACAAACAAACAAACAAGCTGCTGCAGTAAAGGCCTGGCAGAGCATCTCAAGGGAGGAAACTGCATTTGTTCAATGGGTTCTAGACTTCAGGCTATCACTGACTGCAGAGGATTTTCTTCCAAAAATTAAAATCAGTCCTTGGAATAAAATGACCTAAGTTAATTTGCCCATTACCTCTGAGCCTGGAAAGATAGGGGACTATGTAGAAAAATGATTGTAATTTAATGCAAGTTAATGCAATTTTTTGTGTTCCACTCCTTGAACTAAAGCTGAAAGTCTGAACTTCAATCACATTTTGATTGTTTGATTTAAATTCCAATGTGACGATGTACAGAGGCAACACTACAAAAACTGTGCCATTGTATATTGTGTCAACTGCATATTGCTTTTTTCTTTCTTTCTTAATCATCTTAAATTTTCATACAATATACCTACAGCGCACACAACCAGATGGGACTTTAATTTATTTTACAATTTCTCCATTTTCCAAACCCGGCTAGCGGAGAGTGACAAGCCATCACTGATGTAGACCATTTGAGGGTTTCACTGCCCAATTCCACTCACACACTAGCAGGGCTGCACCCAAATGGAGTCTGAAAGGAGAGGATGAGTGTGAGATTGACTCTTGGAGAGGCCTGGTTAAATTCAGTTCTGATTACAGGCATCAGAAGTCATCATGTGTTACATAGAGGGAGCTTCTGCATGAGAACCCCATTCTTCGTATTCATGTTTTAGTTTTGTTCCGTCTCGCATTGCAGCCACTGTGGGTATAGTTCTCATATGTTCTGCTAAGGCTCTGCACAACTCCAACAGCCGCGAGGGAAATACATTGTGTACTCATACAACAGCCAGTGCAGCAGGGGTCAAGTTGTCATCAACCAGCTGGTCTCTGGTGTATTGTATATAATATATGTTCCTTTGTGATTTCCTTAGCATTACACAGAGCAGGAATATTTTTGCTCAGCCAGACTCACATAAACACATGAAACTGCAGTCCCTCTATGTTAACAGCTGGAGTTTTAAAGTCAGTGGAGTTTCATTCACTCCAATCAGTATCCAATCCTTGTGTTATAACAGCATTTACATACACATGGAGTAGGATTCTTACGGCTGTGGCTCTAAACACAATTTGCACAGTTGCTCCTGGCTGATACTGGCAGATGGGAGGCACACATCTCCTGAATGTCTTTGCCAGGTCACAGCGGCAGCAACACATCTACCAGACCTCGGGTAGCAGCTCAAGGAAAATGTACCTGAATGTGTTAAAAGCTGTTATTTCCAAGAATCAGGTAGCAAGCGGTAAGACTGATTTGAAGGTGTTATACAGGTTCTCTGAGGTATTTACTGACAAAGGTTTGATGCCCAGAAGTGTCCCTAACATTCACAAGAACAATGTGTAGCTAAATGAAGAAATACAGGTGCAGATGTGGACCACTAGAAGACCATGAGCACTATTTGTTTAGTACCGTGTAAGGACAGGTTTATGTTGTTTTCTCCGTTGTCACGCAGAACAATTCCGCACATTTTGTTTGCAGTCATCTGCTCCTGCTTCTCTGTGGCACTCTGAAAAATCTCAGAGTGACATTTTTGGGCCGAGACACGAATAAAAATTTCACTCATCAGGAATTCAGTCCAATTTGATGCAGGCAGTGCTCTGGCACTTTGAGTAGTTAAACCCAGTTTAAAATCATGTAGTAGGTGAGTGCACTTAGAGAGGGCTTTTTCACAAAGCAGTAGTCTAATTACACTCAGGCAGGATGAGAGCCAAACCCAAGTAGACCTCCTGAGCAAATCATAGACAGCTGCTTATTGAATCTGCAACACAATGCTTTGTATATATTTTAAATACGCTGGAAGAGATCAGACGTCTGGGTTTCAAACTAATTTATGATGATTTACCGCCCATCTGAATTCAGTCAACACCTGTGCCGTGATTACTGATTATTACTGAACTTACTTCCAGTTTAAACTCATTTGCACTTATGGCCCCTTTAAAACTCGAGGCATTTTAGTTTTTGCTCGGGCCAAGACTGCCGTGAGCATTTTAATGTTTTTTTTTTTTTCATTTGATGAAAACGTCTGGAAAAAAAATATTCCGAAAACTGTAGTGCAGATTTGGTTGAGAAGAAGCATCATAATTAAATTTCAGATGGCAGTTTTCAAATAAGATTCCATCCATTTGAAAGAACCGGTGCTGAAAATGACAGGTTGCATGATTACAAACCCAGCTTTGCATTCACCTTTGGTTAATGAATGACACAAGCCAGCACAGGCACCAAAATGCTCTGCTGGAAAAATGCAATCATCATATTTACCCAGCACTCTTACATGAATATTCACATCCATATGTCACGTTATTAACAAAAATAGTCGCATCTGGCTACAGGCAGCTGACTGGTAAGCTAACTGATACATTTTGCCAGAAAGTATACATAATTTTGCACGTTATAATAACTTTATATCATCTGTAACATTGTAACTGGTTATTTATTAAGTTTGAAATCTATAATGTCTTTTGTGCATGTTTATTTCAGGAGCTGATCACAACCTTATACATTGGCTTTTTGAGCCTGATCTTCTCCTCGTACTTTGTCTACCTGGCAGAGAAAGATGCGGTCAACAGCAGTGGTGCCACTGATTTTGGGAACTATGCTGATGCCCTGTGGTGGGGAGTGGTAAGTATGTATATTACTCATTTTGTGGCCATAAATCTTTGTACATTGTCACATTTTGGGGATTCACCTGGCTTTTGGGGCACACATAGCTTTGTGTGATTCATAGTTCAAAGTAATTCTTTTTTTTAATTTTGTCTTGGCGAAGCCCCTCAGTTCATCCACTGTCTGAAACATGGCATTTCAGCCCTGTTCCCCTTCCCTTTAACCCAGCGTTCTTCTGATTGGATGCCCCACATAAACAGAAGGTTTGAACAGCGGGTGGGTGGGGCTTCTGTGCTCACACCCAGAGCTGTGTGTCTGAGATGAGCATATTAGGGATATCCACTGTCATTATCCTCATTATCCTGAAAGTGAACATTGAGAACAGCTTGAGCTTTTGGCTCACATGGATTATTTGCACATTCATTGAAACTTTGACTACGTTTAATATGAGCATCCACCAATGAAAAAATATATACTATATGACTCACACAAAAAAAAGAAAAGCATAGGAAAAGCATTTTTATTGATGGGATAAGAGGATTAGGCAAGCGGTGATGATGGTTAAAGAAAGTCTCCAGAAAATGCATTGAAGTCATTGAAATATTCTCTAAAATGACAAAAACATGAGCAGAGCTTGCCTGGGGCTCTAAGGGGCTTCTCCTAATTTACCCATAAGCCATGCATGCTATTTGCCATTGCCACACAGTCCCACCTGTCAGCACAGTGCAAACAATTTGCTCAATTTGTTCACCTAAGAGGGAGTATGCTTATACGGAAAAGTATGGGATATAAACAAACAATATTTTTTGAACAGAATATTTTCTGTAGAATCTCAAGATGACTGGTGAGAATGAAATGCTGTGGCCTGGCTGGATGACTTATGGTTATTATTTCATAAGACATGTGTACCCAGCTAAGGAACATTTCAATTCTAATATGCTGTAAAGCCCAAGTTTTACTTTGCGAATATGCATGTGAACGCATATGGACACATATAAACATTTGTGAAGTGTAAATTGCAGTTTCTAAGCCTTGATGCTTGTTTTGTTTTTTTGCTTTGTTTATCAACATAAATAATTTCACTCTCACTTTAGTCAGGCACAAAGTCAAAGAACAAAACCAGCTATGGAAGTGACAGCATGGCTAACAAGCAAGACACAGACATAGCAGGAGATGCTCTGTCCAGCTATGTTAGCAAGACAGACAGACTAGAGCGATTTGCACTACAAGCTAGCACATCAACTTAATGTTAAGGTTATTTGCTGACATAAAAATCTCAATGCTTTTTTTTTTTTTTTGCAACTGTTGAAACAATGTTATGGTACATTTCAAGTGCTCTTGGGGGCCCTCTGCTGTCTACGGTGCCCTAAGCAAACACTTGGTTTGCTTATGACCCGGTTCAGGTCAACCATGTGTGCCAACTGCTATCAGTATCACCTGTGAATAAGTATCTTTACATGAATGCTGATCTGTGTTATGAGTTATCCTGGTTTTAATCATGTTTGAGATATGATATAAACCATAACCAGATTATTCACATCCCCAAATGTATATTATCACTATCAGTTCTATACTGAGAAGCAGGTGGTTGTTAATATGAGAATGTCACTTACGACTGCCTTGTTTTATGATTCAGTTTGCCTCATTATATGAGCTACACCTCAGTATGCAAGCCTATGTCAAATTTAGTAAAGCAGTTTAGCTATTTTACAGCAGAATAGAATTAAGGATAAAGAACATGCCCATTTCTTATAATGCAATATATATACATATATATATATATATATATATATATATATATATATATATATATATATATATATATATATATATATATATATATATATATATATATGTGTGTGTGTGTGTGTGTGTGTGTGTGTGTGTGTGTGTGTGTGTGTGTGTGTGTGTGTGTGTGTGTGTGTAGTGTGTGTGTGTGTGTGTGTGTGATAGCATAATGCCCTGGCTGTATATATTATATTATGTATGTAATATCATTATATTTCCTAAATATAAGATCTGCAGAGGATGCTCTGTATTAATAAAACTGTGAATAACTTGAATAACAGCAGCACTTTAGAGTGGTTGTTTGACTCCACAATGACAGTGAAAGATACATAAAAGGCCTGCTGTAGGACATATCTGGACACATAGTATTATCTGTCCGGATTATGATTTTTTCCCCGTGTGGATGAAATTGTAATGTTTGCACAGAACGTAAAGAACCTGTTTACTCATGTCTGATACACAAAGCCGTGTGAGCAAATAATCTGCAGGGTTGCAGAAGCAGGAGCCAGCAGGTTGTATCAGCAAGAGTCAGGCCCCCATGGAGTGCCTTTCCACAGTCTATCTAGCTGATGCTGTGAGCGCAGTGACCAGCATTTGTTCAAAGTAAGAGGTGCTTTGGCTGTTAGAAATTAATGACAAAATCTTGTTTGATATTTGTTTAATCAAAAGAAAATCCAATGTAAAGTGTTACTGGAATGATTTATGATCAGTAGAAATACGTGTCAAAGTGAAGTGGTCCTAAACTATTCCATTATGAGTATTTTCTAAATTTTGAGACTTGACTTTTCCATCTTGGCACAAGTAAGATTTTGCAGAAAAACATGACTTGTTGTAAGCTGCTTTTTAGCAAGTGAAAGGTCAAATCTAGACCGTGTTTTATCTGTACTACTGATGTTACAGTAGGAGTTGTGTGAAGCCCCATGGGCAAATCCAGTGGGCTGCTAATACAAACAGCAAAACAAATAGTGCAGAAAACAAGGGATGAAAATTTATTTTCAGACAATAAGTCACCACCCACTCGGCCTCGTGGAAACTTCAGGGACTCTGATATTAAAAAATGCACACACACACACACACACACACACAGCAAAGTCAATAACTTGTCCCAATATCAAATAAAAGTTGATGTTAAACACATCAGATACCAGGATTTTTTTTTTTAATCTGATTTGGGTATGCTCTCACACACTCAAAGCCAGTTTGGGGTTTTCGGTGCATAAAGATGTTATTAACAGTCAAAGAGGTGAAAAGATCTGAGCTGTGGTTGGAGCATTGGGAAATCAGAGGCCTAATACACTAAAGTAAAGACTCAAAGCATAGGAAGCATTTTGGGTCAAGTCCAAGTCAAACTGGCTCAGTCATGTATACATGCTGTGTAAGCTAAAAAGCAAAATGATTGGGTATTTAAACTATTTGCTAATGAAGCTACGTTACTGATATGCTATTTTTAAAAAGCAGTACTTTCACTGTTTTTTTTTAACAACCACACTAGCAAAACTACACACTCAGCATTTATTTTATACTAGCGTACTAATTCTAATGCTAAACTAATCTCTAAGAAACTCATGACACATACCACAAAAAGAGATGAGTCATGAGTAACTCATTTGATTGGAAAGTGTTACCCTGGTACCTGTGTGCCTGAGTTTGCCATATGAGGGATATCCACTCTCATTGGTAGCACTGTTGGCAGTGGTAATGGTAGTTATTGTGGAGGTCTTTACTTTACAATATAAAGCACCTTGAGGCCACTGTTTGTTGTGATTTGGCACGGTATAAATAAAATTGAACTGAATTTAGAGTGTTTAGAGCAGTGTGTAGCCTTAGCTTTTTATGGCTACTTTACTTTTTTTTTTTAAACTTTGGCAATGTTAAAGATAAGCGTCCAGCCCTGGTAATGCTACATATATATGATAGAAAACAAGGGAAAGCATAATAGGTCCCCTATAATGATAGGGTAAGCAGTGATGATAAGTCTCCAAGTCATAATACTATCCATAGGAATGACTGGAATATGAGCGTTGCCCTGGTTAGGTTCACAAACGACATCTGGAGCTCAGTCGTGCATCCAGAAAATGTATTATTAGCAGCCTAGTTACTGAAGAGAGAGTTAAAGACGGTATCAAATTGGCATTTGAGTCAGCAGATGCACAATGCTGTGGTATCAGGAACCACTCTAGCCTACTGCAGGGACCATGGATTTGCTACTGACTTTGTTGATCCTCAAATTTTTCAACCAGTAATGAGGAACTGTAGTAATGACTGCGGCTCAGGGGACCAGTTTTGTCCTTCAGGAAGATACTGAAGCCCAAAATGTGTCTGCGTGTGCAGTCGATAACATATGTATATATATATATATGTATATGTATATATATATATATATATATATATATATATATATATATATATATATATATATATATATATATATATATATATATATATATATATATATATATGTGTGTATATATATATATATATATATGTATATATATATATATAATTTTACTTGTCCAAAGCCATCCATTTACCCTAGCTGTAGTTTGCTTTATGATGATGCTAATTATAAAATGTTGCTATCCCTGCACTCTAAATAGTTTTTTTTCTCATAGGTCACAGTGACTACTATTGGCTATGGTGACAAAGTGCCACAAACCTGGATAGGAAAGACCATTGCATCCTGCTTCTCAGTCTTTGCCATTTCATTCTTTGCCCTGCCTGCAGTAAGTGGAGAGAGAAATTTCCATGTAACCTTAAAGCTGAGTTATGCGGTGAGGATTAAAAACATGCTCAGAAACACAGTAAGTGAGTCAGCCCAGTAAAATTGGGTGAAAAATGGGATTAGACAAGTTTAGTTTTCCTCATCACTTTTATATATTACCGTTGGTTCAATATTCATAATAAAGTTTAGGAAATGCCTCACATAGTTAGAGCCCCAATTATTTGTGTTTAGTTAAAAAAAAATGTTGAATCTCTACATTTAAATCTACTAATTTTATTTATGACATTTAATAAGAGACAACAAATTATTCTCAACCAAATAGAACTGTATTCCTGTTTTCTTCATGTTTATTTATATCTTTTTGGATCGTACAGCTGCCTGGAAGTGTGTGGTTAAAATTGAGTAATGAGAAAAAAACTGCTGTGCTGTTCTTCACAGGGAATCTTAGGCTCAGGCTTCGCCCTGAAGGTGCAGCAGAAGCAAAGACAAAAACACTTCAACAGACAGATCCCTGCAGCTGCTTGTCTCATTCAGGTATTTGAAAAAAAAAATACTCCAACAGAAGCTCAGTACAGCCAGGGGATTATCCTGTCTCAGAGCCACGGTCTTATTATGGAGACCATCTTTTCATGTAACCCTTTCTTTCTTTCGTATATGGCAGACATGTTGGCATGAAATTTGTCCTGTCCAACCAACATATTGCTATTTTTATGCCCCTCCAGACATCGTGGAGATGTTTTGCAGTGGAGAACTTTGATTCTGCCACATTCAAGATGTTTTTGAGAAAAAGATCAAACATCCCTGCCTCTTCTCTATCCACCCCCAAGAAATCGGTTAGTAATCATTTTATAGATTTCTCTGTAACTGCTTCATATACCCAGTTTCCCGTTTATTAGGCACAGGCAAAGTGAAACTAATGCAGTCTGAAGCAACAGCCCTGCAATACTGTAAATCCTGAATTCATGAAGGTTTTCATGACGGTTTGTGCAGGTTGTTTTTGTTTGGGAAGTGAGATAATTTTATGGTAAATTTGAAGGCTGTAGTTTGCTGTGCTGCTTTATGTTGCTTTATACTCATTTGTTTCTCATGTTTAGTCTCTTCCCACTGATGCAAATCTGATACCTGATATTGATGCAAAAACACTAGAAATACCATATTTCTTCTGACAGAGATCATAGTCTTTTCCAACTAGTGCATTTGTTGTAGAGTCCTTTTATTAACAGATTAGCTTGAAATCATAGAAATAAATAAATAGAATTATTGTATAACTTAATAATTTAATGTAAGGTGGAGTTCAAATCCCTCACTCACTCTCTACTATTAGACTTAAGAGACTAGTTAGATTAAGGAAATCACCTATACTACTACTATATTACTATAGTGTAACTGCATAACAAGGCTTTATAGATTAAGATTTTTTTTTTAATGCATATAAAAATACACAAGACTAACAAGAAAAAAGAAAAGATGCAACTAAGACTGCCAGAAGCAATTTAATAATGATATTGATTATTCTGCATCTTTGCATCCTGGGTATCCAAGTATATCCCTACTAAAACATTAGTTTTTAAAGGCTGCTTATGTGCATACAGTAACAATCTTTATTTTGTTGTTCCTCCTACTGTATTTCCATGCAGTTATCATCAACAGAAATTATAAATTATGTAAATGCATGACAGCGCTATACCTTTTAACACATGGTGAACATGGCACCCCTGTTGTGTTGCAAACACTTCACTAAGCTTTGTGTATTTCTTGGGCAGGTGAAGGTAAGAAGGAAGTTGAAGAGCACTGACAAGGACAATGGCCCAACTTCCCCCACAATTCCAAGCATCACCTTCGACTCCGTGTTCGACAGCACGAGGGAGCTGAGTTCAGATGTTTACAGTACCGTTGGCACAGGTACTAAAATCTACTAAAAAAAAAAGAAAATTAAAAAAAGAATATTTTCAATTAGAGAGGAAAAACATGTTTTAGAACGAAACAGACCAATGTCACATTTTGCCAACATCTACCACTGTGTCATTAAACCCTGTAATCGATTTACGGCGCGGTGCATGTGGTTTCCTTCAAATCAGAATTAACACTCACTCTTAATAAGTACAGATTTCATCGGTGCTGCTCTGGTGACAAATCAAAGGTTCTTTTATAATACAGCAAACAGGAAATGTTGAACTTGAACTGCAAATGTAAGGCTGTCCACAGCAGGTGGAGAGGACAAAGTCCAAACATTAAAGATAGATGAGCACATTGCGGGACCATAACGTGAGGTTGCATTGATGAGTATGAACCCCAATAGTTCTCTGCTGAACTTCCAAAAACCTACAGAGCACGCAGTACTGCTGAATCAATGATGGAATACTAAGAGTGAAATAGAAAAGGTATTCAAATCAATACTGCATCCGTTCAGTGTCATTTAAGGTTATGTTGTGTGCTCCATCTACTTTTTATGAGTTCATTTTAAATTCTTCAAATCAAAGCCTTTCTCCATTAGAGCCACCAGCAGGTCAAAGTTTTCACTTTTACAATCCAATGATGCTGAATAACTTACTTTTTTTTTTTTTTACTTCAACTTACTGCTAGAAATGTTCCTGAAGACTGGAGCATCGTCAGTTAGCAAAACTGAGAACATTTAAACACCCTCCTTCCATTTGGATTTATGAGCTATTTGAAATCAATAAAAATAATTAATATTAACCAAATTGGACTTTATGTGCTGCTGAAATGTGTGGAACCTGTGCCCTGCATGCATTGCACAGACAAAATGTAATATTTGGTTTGAGTGTAGCTAACTTTGGCAGTGCTAGCTGCAGCAGCCATCTTTCCTTGCAGGTTTCTTGATCCTTTCCTTGCCCCCCCCCCGCTGAATTTTGTCATAAATTTCATGGCAATTACATGTTTAAACCCTGCATACAGACATTTTTTTAAATCAAAATAAGAGTTGCTTTTTTAAAATTGTGATATGTCCCACTTTTTATCTTCCTGGTTTACAGCATCCTGTCATAGAGAGTGGGGGCTGCAGCCTTTTGGGGCTGAGAATATGTGAGCTGTTTTCATCCAAAAAAAAAAAACTGAGGAACTCTTGCTGAAGTAACACATATTCACTAATTCAATATCATCTTTGAAATTGCCTCTTTCATTTCTTTTTTCCCTGTCAGTTCTTTTTCCATGTTCATTCGTTTTTTTCTCTGATTGTATTCCCTGATGTTGTTCTGCTCACTGAGTAGCCTATTTTATATCTTTTCAAAAGATCATCATTATCATCCCTGTCAATGAAGGGGCATTAATGGATAGCCTGATCTCCTAGATGGACAAAACAAGACACAGGAGAGGACAGTATGTTTGCTTTTACAAGGAGATAAATATGGATAGTTTTAGCACATTCATAATATATAAACATCTAATTGGATGGTACTCTTTTCAGAGCCTCGTTATATAACCTTTTTCTTTAACACAATCTGGTAATGTGAAAAGCTGCGTAGACAGGGGATGCAGCACCACCAACACAACTGTGTAAATGGTTTTGCACTCACTTCTGAGCACAAGGGCAGAATTTAATTTGCACCTTTGTACAGTTCTATGCATGTGCGTTCACTTCATGATCCCTGAAATTCAGTGTCTTTGATCTGAAGCTGAATTGATGCTTCGGGTTATACTGCATATCTTTACATTTACAGCATGAAGTTTTTAACACATCAATCTTTTTACTAAATTGCCACATTGCCGTCTGCTGCATGGTTGGGTTGACTCGATCCACTGATAGTGGCTCAAGTGCTCAGCTGCTTACAGTGTTGTCAGCTTACACTAAAAGCATATCCTGTCCTTTACATTCTACAATTTCAGTCCCACTTTAAGCTTGTTGGTTTGTCTCTGGTATGGGTTTTTCTTCCTCATAATTTTGTTAACCGATTATTTGGTTACATAATATTGATACAATCATTAAAAAGTCCATCAAAATAGCACATATGTACATTTAGTACCTATGGTCCTTTGTCTCATACTGACAGAAAATTATTTTCCAGCTGTGGTTTTCAGTTTCTTATAAACAGAACTATCAAGTGTAAGATGTGGCATTTCTTTTTAAATTTGTAGGACGTTTCTGTCCTTTTCTTTTTCTTTTTTTTAAAAAATCTAGTTCTGCTTCTTTCATGCAACTTAACTGCCTACTTCCTTGCTTGTGTCTTTTTTTTCTCTTTGTTTTTTTGTCTGTATGCCTGATTTAGTGGGATTCTACACTCCGGGAGGATGTGGTGAGCTGCACGTTAGTGTCCACATCCTGGTCACATCCGCCATACACTCACTCTCCTATTTTTAACAGCCAGTAGAGTCACTTTTTGTCATCTCAAGTTTTGTAACAGCATGTTTTCTTAATGAGGCTCCCATGAGGTTATGAAATGTTGTGTTGTTTTATTAATGAATAATGAAAATGAAAAAAAGCACTCTAAGTACCATATTTATTTTTAAGGAATATATATTGTAGTCTGTCACTTATGCTTGTGTTTTTCATCATGTGTGCATCAGATCGCCAGCAGTCCTGGACGTCTTTGTCATCTCTTCAGTTCAGCTCACCACCTCCAGGTAACTTTTAAGTCTTAATGATGTTTTTATGTTACTTTGTCTGCCTTGAATATAAGGTCCATCCCTCATATAAAAGATGCACAAGGCCACTGAGATGACACCCATGAGGTTGTAGATTACTGTTTTGAAGCCTTGAGTTTAGTATTCTGACCTTCATCATCTTAGTTGTTTTTCAACCAGACTAACACTACTGCTGGCTAGCTAGCTTGGATGCTAATTATGATTGGTGAAAAATAGGTTTACACAAAATGGACACCTGAGAAAATGGAAAGCTTACTGCTTAGAGTTTCTTTTAGTATAATGGGACACAACATAGCACCTTCCTATCACTCAAAGTGTCTAGCCCCCTAATAATGCACACCTTTAAGCTTTAAAACTGTTTAAACAGGTGAGATATAAAAAGCCAATCCCTCTACAGATGTCACGAGAGGGAAAATAAGCTATTGAGGTTTTGCAGTCACATGACCGCTAACCATGTGACATTAACTTGTCTGCCATTTTGGATGTGGGACAATATAGGATCAAGTGAATAAGGCCTCGGTCCCACAGGGCCAGAGACTGGTCCACAACCATCTGGTAACCACTGGTCACCAGGGAAAAATGCATATTTCCCACCCGGATGGCAAATGGTACTTGGAGGTTGATAGCTGTTGCTAGGTTGCAAAGTGGGTGTTGCACCAATCTCTTTGTGATTGCTTTGGTCACTAGCAGATTGCAGTGGTTGCCTGCAGTTTTCGCAGAACAAGCCAACTTGTCTGCAAACACTCCCCAACTACTTTCCCAGTGTTAATGAAACTGTGAAAAGTGTGACACAACCTGGAAGTGGAAACCAGTTGCCTTCAAAGCAAAGTTGTGTCTTTTGAAATGCGTTGGCTACAGCACTGAGGCACAACTTTTATTTTGAAGGTGACCGTTCTCCATTTCCGGCTTACATCTCACTTTTTTAAAGTTTTCCTGACGCTAGTAGTTAGTGAATGACTGCAGATAAGTCAGCATCTTCAGTGCAAACTGCATGCAGCTGTGGCAATCTGCAACCAGTCCAATCAGAAGGAGTTTTTTGGTGAAGCACCCTCTTTATGACCAATGTTACCTAGCGAGAGCCAGCAGTCTCCGGGAACCACTTGCCAACTGTTCGGGTAATACACATTTTTCCATTATGGTTCCCTTATGGTTTTATTACAGATTTTTGTGAAGGACAACTCTTGACCAGTGTGCACATGATGTCCCATGAGAAACCTCTATAGAGATTAAGGCCTAGCAGAAAAAAAAGATGTATATTTCTGTTGTAAATTTGGGAATTAGAACATGGGAGTCTATGAGGATTGTGTGCTGGCCTAATTTTTCAGTTGCAGTTGCAAAAAGTTTTGGTTTCATCAAGTCTTGGTTTCGTCATGCTGTCAAGTGCAGTGTTAAATAAAGTTTGAAGGGTTGGGACTAAGAGGACTAAAGGTCTGATGTGTTTAGTTGATGTGCAAAGTAATGTTTGGCATTTCATTTAAAAATCTACCCACCAGGGAGTTAAGACATTTTCCTCTACTCTGTTGAGAAATATCAATGTGCTTGTCAGGGCATGTCTTGTCACCACTTGACAACACCAATTAAGATCATTCGATTTACAGTGCATTTCAAGCAGTGCCATTTAACACCTTTTTTTTTTCACACATCAAATTCACGAACCTGTTGTGTCACACCTCTCTTACTGGTGCAGTTTCAAAACACACCAGTGGCAGATTTGGATAATTGAGGGATTTTTTTATGCAGTTCTCCACAACAGCACTGAAAGCTTGGCTTTGGACGCATTTTTTCTTTTCTTTTTTTTTAATTTATTCAATTTTACAGAAAATTGATACCCACACCTGACCAATTATTATCAAATGAAAAAAGAGACGTGCAATATAAAAATTTGGGGGAAATTGCTTTGTTATGCATTTGGCTTCCACAAGGCAGGATGAAGCAACCCAGTGGTGAAAATCAAAAGGTTTTCCTCCCAGTTTATGTGGCAATCAAACCAAAAATGCCACACTACTGACAAGTTGCTTTTGAGAACCATCTGTGTCTACCCAAATGAAGCTGTTTCTCTCTTCCCTGTTTTTGCAACGTGACTGTAGTTGTCAACTGTGATCTCTTTTCCCATCTAAAAAGGACAGTTTTACAATCCTAAACAGAGCTCTGGAGAGTCAAGAACCCAGGTCACATGGGGTCCTAATTTTCCCACAATGAACAAGCCTTCCTCAAACCATTAGGGATTCTGAAAGCTACTGAAGGAACTTTTTTTTTCTTTCCACTGTTTTCAGATAATGTGACTTTTAATACAACATATGGACACAGTTTTTCCTCTATTCTTGTTCTTGATCACAGCAGCAGACACACCACGGGTGCATTGAGAGATCAAATTAGAGCATTAAAAAAAAAAAACACTGTAAATCACCAAACCTACCTGAACACTTTATCTGCAGTGTAGCTACAGACACATACTAATCACAGAAGTTTAATGAGTGTGTTTATGGGTGTCTCTGTGTGAACGTACAGTGAAAAGAAGCCCTGGCCTTTTAGAAGTCCACTCCCCCAGCGCTCTCCAGAGAAACTGCAGCTTTGCAGATGACCTGGAGCTGGAGTCAGAAGAGAAAATGAACTGGCTCCAGCCACCTCAGTATCACAGTGAGTTTACCACTATAGGATACTGTGTTTATTTGTAAGCTCATTTTAATGAGCATGACAGGGAAGGTTTTTGTGCAATTTTTTTTTTTCTATTTGTAATTAACCTTTGAAATATGCCAAACCCAGAGGGCTCATGTCTCTACTGTGTAATGAGTGTGTATTAGGGAAAAATCACTTGCGTTTGCTGAGGCACTTGCACAGCTAGAGACTGAGAATGATATGAGGAAATGAGTGTTAAGTAACTGCAGTGCAATGTGAGTGCACAGTAAGTGAAACAAATGGAGCGACAGTTTTGACCCGTGGGACTTCTTTCTAAACGGAGGAGTAATGATGCAGAGTGGGAAATGCATGCAGCAGCGTTGTTGGCAAAGATCACTCTGTGCTCTGCTGACTTCAAAATACGTAACCAGCTGTTCTCATAGAGCAGTGCCACATCAAATCCCATGCTAAATCGTGCCATTCTAAGATACTCCAGTTTGTGTTATCCATGACGAGACAACACCAAACAAAAAAAAAACCTTGAAAAATGCATTGCTCTTCACCAGGTTTGTCATGGATTATATGCTTTGTTACATATTTAATACCAATTTGTCCATTTTATTTATAAGACTGGAGAATAGCTCAGTTTAGACATTGGTAGAAAATTTGGGTGTATAGATTCTCACTTTCAAATACTTCCCAGGAGCCAGTTTTGACTTTGCAGTGCGGTATGTTTTGGTAAATTGATAATAATTGAAGCTCTGAGACTTTCAACAAAACTGCCAAACATTTTTCACAAACAAACAAAAAATTCACCTCCAGTCACACAGAGGACAGAGTCAAAGTCAAAATAAAAGTGTGGGGACAGAAGCAGTTAGTGGGTGTGAGGTAAAATTTTAGAGCTTCATGGAAACTTTGCTTTTTCATATTGTATTTTTGTTTATACCAACAGCATGAAGCATTTGGAGCGTTAGGAAAGCATAAGAAAAGATAGCTGAGAACATGTTGTCCTTCACTGAGTGAAAGAGGAAAAAGTCAAGGCAAAATTTCCCTGTTGGAGGCAGAGGTTTTAATTTAAAATACAGAAACAAGAACTCTGCAAATTCCATCTGGCCTCAGCTATTACAGGAATTACTTTAGCTCCTTCTGGCTTTCCATTAATTTGACGGCACCTGAATAAATCTATAACTATGAGCCCTGGTGACATTTTTAAAGTCAAAACTGCAATTTTACTATTGTAGGTCAGAGCCAGTAACATTTAAGTGTCACTTTCAACATGCTTAAATGCATGAAGTCAGACATGACATGATTGCAGATGTCTGTAGTGCAACTTGGTGAGTTTTTTTTTCAGCTCAGTAAAACACCTGATTGTTTTTGAAGAATGCCCCAATGCCCCAGTTATGAGTAACATAAAAAAATAAGTTCATAAACACTGGCAACAATTCAAAGGACAAGACCGTGTGCCTTTAGCTGCAGGGCACCTTTTAAAAAGCCACTAAAAGAACATAAGAAGCTGAAATATCTTTAAAATACAAATTTAGATGATGATGATGGAGTCTAGATCCAGCTGTTTTTAGAAGTAATTGCATTAATTATTTATTCAATTCAGTTCAGTTCAATTTTATTTATATAGTGCCAAATCACAACAACAGTTGCCTCGAGGTACATGATAAATTTATGATTAAATTATAATAAATTATTCCCAATGTGAAAACATACAGTAGTAAGTCAGAATCTAACAACAAATTAAACCACTTTATACATGTGAGCAGTCATAGAGAGTCACAGGTTATGAGCTACAGTGTCATAATTGTCTGATCTGTTTACTAAAGTTTGGATATGGATGTATGTCCCTTGCTGCATATAGACTGTGGCTTCTCCATCTGTCAAAATAACAAAATATAGCCTCACTCTTAGGTTTTTCATTTTAATGTCACTTGTTATATTGTTCAGTCTTATGCTTATAGAAAATATTGTGAGAGTACTACATCTCTGCCTGTAATTTTCTTGGTTGTGTTTCACTAATGCCTGGACAAAAAAAACATTGATGTGCGCTATGTCACTTTAATAAATTGATGGAGATCAACCCTTGTTTGAAAAGGTCCTTTTTTACATTGAGAGAATGGAAATGAAAATGAAAGCATTGATTCCAATACTGATTATAAATGTAACTTATAATAAGAAATAAGCAATGTATAACACTAATGGTAATACAAATGCCCTTATTATTGTATTAAAATAGCACATTGCAGTATCGCCTAACAGCTCTAAAGACATGCTTCTAATCTTGCTAAAGCTTTAATCCTTTGGATTTAATTCCAGGGTTCCATTCTCTTCCACTTATCTAATTCGGAGTTGTGGGGGGCTGGAGCCTATCCCAGTTGTCATAGAGCAAAAGGCAGGGTACACCCTGGACAGATCAGCAGTCCATCCACAGGGCTAACACAGAAAGAACCCACACAAGCATGAGAAGACCAAATACACTCCACACAGAAAAGCTCCAGTAAGCCAGTGGATTCACCATACACCATCATTAATAGCATTAACTGATGGCTGTTGCTAGGGGGGGGGAAATAGATTGTGAAAAAATATACTTACTCACTTTCTTCAAGCCCTCCAGAATCAAGTCTGACCACTCAACAAGCTGCTTGAAACACATCAGGTACTTATTTGGGGAGTTATTTTGAACCATTATCTAAATTAACTTGAATGTCACCAGGACATGAAAAACTGCATGTAGGTAACACCAATCAAATCCGATAAAAGAAAAGAAAAATGTCTGCTGACTTCCCCAAACAAGAATGTCTTGTTTGTCTCTTATAATGTCTCCAGAGTTGAAAAAGAAGATCAATACCGCTCATATACTGCAGCTGACCATTCATTAAGAGCTGAGTTTAACATAAACTGAACTGAGTCACTGTGAAAGAAGCCAAGAACAAATAGTCCAGCAAATAAGCCTGTTTAAAACTCTAAGTCTGCACAGATTTGTTAATTACTGAGCTTGCTAGCAGGTAGATTTGGATGCTTTAGATAGAAAAAGGCTAACTTGTTCCTTTTTTTTTTAAATGCACACACACACACACACACACACACACACACACACACACACACAAACTCTCTCTTAATTCCTGTCATAGATCTCATCTTTCTAAGTTTAATAAGCTCAATTTCCAAAATATTTAGCCATTTCTTTAAGGATTATAACCTTACAGATTGCTAGGATGTTCACATCATGGTGTTCATTAATAATAGATGAAAACATTAAAGAGACATCTTTGATATTCAAACTGTTCCTTTTCAGAAGAAGTCACAACTTTCCATTAGAGCTAAAGGAAATTTGTGTCACTGTCTGGTTTCTGCTTATATCACTACCACATAATCCTTTTATGATGTAAAATGGATTCTATAATAGCTCAGGAGCACATTATTGACATTTCACAGTGCTAATTTGACCAAATGTTATGAAAGCTGCATTTGAAAATCAGCCCATTGCATTGCCTCTGATAAGTCCATTATGAGACTCTCACATACTTTGTTATTCATTGGACTTGACAAAGAACTCACCGCTCTCCCACCTCACATACTCAGTCACTGCTTTTCCGGGGTAATGAGCCTGTTAAGTAATACCTATTTAATAATTCCCACAACATAATAATGGAGGCTAAACGCCCGACAATCACTCTAAGCTTTGTACTAATGATTTTCAGAGAAATGTGCAGACCTTGAAAATTACCCGTCTTTGTTCTTTCTGTAACTCACCTTCATCACATTCAAAGGAAGACAAGTAATAGAGGAGAGGCCTTTGATGTAGATGGAGCAGTAATAATGAAACTTAATATTTTTTGCCTGAACTGATAAGAGTTCAGGTATGAAGGCCATGGTTACATTTTTTCATAGTTCCACACTTTCATTCAATTCGATAAAAGGTGTGTAAATAAGTGTAGCAGCTTTAAGGCGAGCAACCTTAATTTGTGTTTCTCACAGACTGACAGAGTCGCACCGAAGAGCCATCCGGGTGATCCAGAGAATGCGTTATTTTGTGGCCAAGAGAAATTTCCAGGTAATTATTCCAGTTTTTAATAGCAAATAACCACTGATACACCAGAAAATAATTGATGTTTACATGCATTTACTTAAAAATGTGTAACCTAGCTATGTACTCTGAGCACTGATTAACAGTTTGTTTCACTAAGTAGTATTTATTCATTTCTAGCATTTCAGTAATTATTAAGTAAGCACTGTTCAGATTACACAAATTAGTTCTCTGCTTTCACACTGTCACTGTGCAAACATCAAACACAAAAGCAGAGATTGGGGAGGAACAATAATAAACTTTGCCCCTGGGTCACAGTAAATAGTGGTTCAGCTGAATTTGCAAATGAGCAGTTCAGCAACATCATTATAGTAATAGGTTTTTGAATTGGTGGGGGAAAAAATTGCGTACATCTGGCTATGAGTCATAATATGTTTTTGCTTTAGACATTGTTAGAAGAGTCACACTGTAAACACTTTTGTGGCTTGGAACTTGACTTCTCTAATTCTAAGTATCCAAAGGCTCAAGCCATGTGGACATTAAACAAAAGGTAGCTGAGCCACAAGCCTGAAATTGCATTACATACAGTATAAGTTGGATGGAACCTTATGATGAGGATGTAACAAAAACTGAAAAAACAATCTCAGGTGTTTTTTGGGGGGGGGGTTGGGGTTTATTTTAGCTCGGAGGAAGGCGAGTGCAGCATCTATGATGTTTTGTCTTGCTTTCAACTATAATAAAAAAAATTTAATTCCGCTTCAGTTTATGCCCAGCTAGCCTTCTTTTCAATGTTTTTTCACAAAATATGATCTTCTTATAGGCTTTGTTCCATGTCAGTAAGTTACAATGAAACTTTCATGATATTAAATTAATCCAAATTACTGTATGTACAGGATTAATGCTTTATATCTGGTCTCTAAATCTTACCTTGTCTATGAACATGTCTTGAGCATACAGTCTGTGAAAAAGAAAGTATATTCTCTTTCCCTTCTAAGCTTTTATGTATTGGAACATAATAAAACAAAGTCATCTTGCAATTTTGCAATTTCTCTGAGCACTGCACAGTCTGACCTCAGGGTTAAATTGGCAACTGTCTTGGATCTTTTCCATGTGTGAATGATTTTTCTCACTGTAGAATGATGGACTTAAAATTGTTTTTAAGTGGCCTTATAACATTTCCCAGACTGATGGGCAAAAACGTCTGCTCTTGTAGAAATCATCACACTTACTGATAAGCAATTACTCTCATGTATTTGATTAGCAGCACCTTGATGCTGCTTACATTTTTAATTCCTACAGAATCACTGATGGTGTAAGTAATTTTTCACACACGTCTTCTACATTTGGGTTAGTTTTTGTTAAATAAATAATGACAGTGTAATATGTTGTTATTCATCTGAGGTTGTATTTAACAAAGCTTAACATCTGCTAAGGAGCAAATGATTTTTTTATGCCCTGACAAGTTAAATTTTTAGAATTGAAGGAGGGTGTAGTTTTTTCATGATTGTAGACCATATGTTTTTTGTATGAAACATTTGCTTCTTTAACAGCATAATTTCTAACTTTCAACTCAATTCAATTTTATTTATTTAGCACCAAATCACAACAAACAGGTACCTCAAGGCACTTTGTATTATATAGTAAAAACCATACAATAATTACAGAGAAAACCCCAACAATCTAAACGACCCTCTATGAGCAGGCACTTGGTGACAGTGGGAAGGACAATCTCCTTTTTAACAGGAAGAAACCTCCAGCAGAACCAGGCTCAGGGAGGGACAATTATCTGCTTCAACTGGTTGGGGATGAGGGGAGGAAGACAGGACAAAAGACGTGCTGTGGAAGAGAGGCAGAGATTAATAATAACTAATAATTAAATGCAGAGTGGGGTATAAACAGAGTGAAAAGAGGTGAATGAAAAAGAAACACTCATCATGGGACCCCCCCACCCCCAGCAGCCTAGGACTATTACAGTATAACTAAGGGGTGGTTCAGGGTCACCTGATCCAGCCCTAACTATAAGCCTGATCAAAAAGGAAAGTTTTAAGCATAATCTTAAAAACAGAGAAGGTGTCTGTCTCCTGAATCCAAACTGGGAGCTGGTTCCACAGAAGAGGGGCCTGAAAGCTGAAGGCTCTGCCTCCCAGTCTACTCTTAGCGCAGTGATCTGAACCACAAGTAAACCAGCAGTCTGAGAGCAAAGTGCTCTATTGGGGTGATACAGTACTATGAGGTCTTTTATGTAAGAAGAAGGATTTTAAATTCAATTCTGGATTTAACAGTGAGCCAATGAAGAGAAGCCAATATGGGAGAAATATGTCCTCTCTTTTAGTCCCTGTCAGTACTCTAGCTGCAGGATTTTGGATCCGCTGAAGGCTTTTCAGGGAGCTTTAGGACAGCCAGATAGTAATGAAGTACAATGGTCCAGCCAACTTGTAGGAATGAGGTCTAATAGACATGTTGATGGTTTGGGAGAAGTAACCATTGAAGGTAACTCAGAAAGATCAATCAGAGAGAAAGAGTCTAAACAAATACCACCAGTACTGAGAGCAGCTGAACATAAAGATATATCTTTGAGATGGTTATGAATAATTTTTTCTCTAATAGTTTTTTCTCTAATTTTATTAGTGAAGAAATTCATGAAGTCATTACCAGTTTAAGTTATAGGAATACTCGGCTCAACAGAGGTCTGACTCTTTGTCAGCCTGGCTACAGTGCTGAAAAGAAACCTGGGGTTGTTCTTATTTTCTTCAATTAATGATTAATAGTGAGATGTCGTAGTTTTACCGAGGGCTTTTTTATAGAGCACCAAAATCTTTTTCCAGGCTAAAAAAAGATCATCTAAATTTGTGAGACACAATTTCCTCTCCAGCTTATGGGTAATCTGCTTTACAGTGCACATTTGTGAGTTACACCGCAGAGTTAAGCACTTCTGATTTGAGGCCTTCCTTTTCAGAGGAGCCACAGTATCCAGAGTTGTATGTAGTGAGGATGTAAAACTATTGATGAGATAATCTACTGTACCTCACTGGGAGCAGAGTTTAGGTAGCTGCTCTACCCTGTGTTGGCACATGGCACTGAAGAGTATAATAATGGAAGAATTTTATCCTTGAACTTAGTTACAGCACTTTCAGAAAGACTTCTACTGTAATAAAATGTACTCCTCACTGTTGTATAATCCATTAAAGTGATTAATAACAATATCCCATTTCAGGCATGTAAAGACATATGCAAGGTTTTGATCCTAGCAAGACATTTGTAATAAAATGATGACATTTTGATATAACAATGTCACTGTTGCAGCAAGCTCGTAAACCATATGATGTGCGAGACGTGATTGAACAGTATTCCCAGGGTCACCTCAACCTCATGGTGCGCATCAAGGAGCTTCAGAGACGGTGGACTGTTTAAATAAGATGAGCTTCATATGAATTGTATCCCCTGAGTAAAGCATGGACATACTGACAATGCTGTCAAAGGCTATGAAACAAACAAGCAAAAAAAAAAAAAACAGAATGAAGGAGATCTAGCAAGATGAAAGGAGAAGTACAGAGAGAGTGTGTAGATAGTTTTCTAACTTGAGGCTCCCATTGTTTCTCCCAGACTAGACCAGTCTTTAGGGAAGATAACTTTGTTCCAGGCGGGTTCAGGTAATGAATCACTCCACTGACTTCTCAAAATACATTACAGCAGCTATGGTACAAACCGCAGACCTAATCCTTCTGTCTTGTTATTTACTTGACTGTTGTCTGCCTCTGAAGACCGAGCCAAAGACAAAGGCAATAACTCTATTGGATCCAGACTCAACAGGATGGAGGACAAGGTGGGATTTGTGCAACTTCAGTGGAAAAATGCAGTTACACTCACTAGCCTCTTAGCGTTTCAGATTATTTCTTTTCCATGTATAAAAGAAAAGTCAGATATTTAAATCTGCCTCTGTTTAGCTTCTACTATAATTTGAACTTTTATTTTATCATAAGTGTTATCCCAAGAGGATTGTTATAATTACAATTTACAATTCAGTGAAGCTACTTAAAACAAACCACATTTGGGAATCATTTTGGATAATGCAACAAGAACTGCCTTTGTTTATTGTAATGTAACATGAGCCACTATGTATGTGTACACATGTGGCCGCTGTTACTGTTGATTCAAATATATAAACTTTTAAGAGCCTGTATTTTCCAGTTCTGTGGCACAAAAAAGAAACTGTTTGCTTTCATGTATTTCAAAGATGCATCAAAAAAAAAAAAGGGGACGCAATGTGCAATTCCTTCCCCGAGTGTTTACATACATTTTGTGAGTTAGAAGTGATTTCTTTTCTTTCAATTCGCAATCAGATGAAAAGAAAATTAATGATAATCAGGGGGTTACGGATTATCTGTTTCATAACCATCTAATGACTATTACCTTAATTTTTGTTCTTGAAATGTAATTCTTTTATAAAAACCATAACTGACCATGAAGAACTGTCAAAATAACTGGCACAATTTAAAGATGCTGTTTGTGCCAAACAGGGTAATTAAACTGATATGTGAACAGCATGACTGTAACATTCTCCTCCTTTTAACAAAGAAACAACTCTAATTTAGTTTTAATTTCTCAAAGGCACCGTTGGTGTCAGAGCTGTCACTCTAAATGAATATTTGACGTAACTCTTACAGATAACAAAGATGGACCAGACTCTGAACCGCATTGCCGAGTCCCTTGCGTATCTGCTGGACCAGAAGAATGTTGGTGGGGGCGAAGGTGGAAGCACAGGCAAAACTACCAATCGGACAGACCTGTAATGTCCACCCCAGCCAGGACAGCCTGCCAAGCTACGACCAGCTATCTTCACCCTCGTTGTCTGCCTCCTCCAACGCCGCCAGCGCAGTGATCTGCCCCAACCCTCCGCTGAGCACCGCTGCAAGTCAGGATGAGAACTGCTGAAACCAACAGAGAAAAAGCCCAGAGTTTTTCTTCTTTTAGTATAATATAGATAAGATATTTAAGACCAATGTCTCATCAGAGTGTGCAGAATATGGAGAGAGAAAAACAATCATTCAGAACTGCAAAATCAATTAAGAGTCGCTATTAGATTTTATAGTTGCCTTTTTTGAGTATTATACTTGACATTTATTCAGGTTAATGCCAAAAACCGTGCAACCTCAATCTGCATCCTTCCTGTGTATCTAGTACATATATTTATATGTTGGAATTATATTCATTTGTAGTAACTTTATTCCTCTTGGAGGCCTTAAATTTCTATACATCACTTGAAAATCCCAAAAGCTCAAATGAAATGCTGTTTTTATTGTTTTCATTGTTTCACTTTTTTGTTAATATAAAGAGTTTTCTTTTTCCTTTTATGACAATAAAGGTATGGTAAGTATAATCAAGTGTCCATGTAAAATAAAACAGTTAATAATCTTTCTATCCATCCATGATAGTTCAGTCTGTTACAGTTCGATTTATATCAGTTATTCCCCCAGTGGGTGGTGATTGCGATGGTTGAAAATAAAGTTGTATGAAAGAAAGCTATAATATTTTTTAAAATGGCATGTTATTATTAATTTTATGATCTATTTCTAAACCTGAACTTGCCATATAGCTCCTTAGTAGTTGAAAAAGAGAGAGAAAGGAAGTTATTGGATGTTATAAGTAATTAATGAAATGGCAACAAAGAAAGTACTTCACCTTTTGTATGCGTAGTGATCAGAGTTGTGCTTAAAGGTTTGGGTGGGAACTGCTGATTTCCGTCATAGCTGACATTTCAGCACAGATTTTATCAGTAAAACTTTGACCTGCAAGGACTTATATGCATTTTTTTTTAGAATTAATCACTAAGTTAAGGATAATTCTTTTTTTTTTTTCTGGCAGTTTAATGATCAGAATGATGATCCAAATGCACTGTTATGCCAAACATGTTTGCTTTTACGAGAAGAGCTCTGTAAGTTTTCTATAGGCTACTCTTGTTAATGTTTGTATTTTTATTTTTATTTAATTTATTTATGCCAGGAAGGAAGGATAGAGGAGAAAGAGGAAAAAAAGGTAGAAAATGGAAAAAATAATATGAGAGAGGTAGATACACATACATACACATATAGATACATACATATACACACATACACACAATCGTAGTAATGTGTGTGTATGCCTCTGTCATGGAATGTACTCAATAATAAGGGCAAGAAGTCGCAACCACGCCCCTCAGGGTCCAGAGGCAAACAGGGAAAGTCCCAGGGGACTCAGGTCATCCACGGCCCACCAGGAGCTCAGAAGACCCCAGGCCACACATCCTGATGGCAACCGTGCGCACACCCCAGAGGAGGAAGGAGGGAGACCTCAGATGGAGCCCCCATGGTCAAAAGGCAAGAGCCCAGAGAGCCAAAGGTAATGAGCAGCCCACCCGCCCCCCCAGCACGAGACGAGAACACGGCCCCAGGCGCCCGAGAACTGCCTGACACCCAGCAGAGCCCACCCCCACGCCGAAGAGGCCCGAGCCACCCCCAGGCCACAGCTGCCAAGGGATCGGGCCAAATGCCACACCAAGACATCCTGCCATGCACCCTAGGACCCACAGGCACCCACATCTCAGGGGTGGCAAAGACGATCAGTGGGGCGCAGCGGGGATGGGTAGGGAGGGGTAACTCCCACCCTCCACAACTGTGTCCCACAGATGCCAAGGCTCAGCAAGCCACAGACCCAGACTCAGCTGTCCATACATGTACACGCACACACACCAAAACACACAGGTAATATACTCATACATACACATATATGCCAGTCACACACTCATGCAGACACACACGGACTTTACATGGATACTAAGTGTGGGCGAGCGGGTATAAGCACAGAACCAGCAGCAACCCGGGGAAGCACCCAACCCAGCCCCGAACCACTCGCCAGTCCCCACCCCAGGCAGGGTGCACAAAACTGGGGTGTGGGAAGACCTGTCCACCCCCTCCTCCCACTCAATGTGTTTGGGGTGATGTGTTGAGTGTATGTGAGTGTATGTAGTGGGAAGAATGTGTATAACTGTGTGAAAGCTACAGTGCTATTAAAATTGGAGGTACAGATGTAACATGAGCACTGAGCAACACCACCCCACCCCCTAAGGCCCTCAATATCTAAGATGTAAATAAAATTGATGAGCAGGCAGCAGTGAACAGATAAGTGGGGCCACCTCAGCAGCTCCACCCACTAACCACTGTGTGACACACCTGCCCCCCAAGGCCCTATGTGTACTATGACGTGTTGTGAGCCGTGTGATGTAATTAAAAAGGAGGGGTGGGACATCATGCAGCACAGCGAGCAGAGCCAAGGGAGTGGCCCTACTTACTGCGGCACGAGCCTGTTTTCACAACAAAAAAAAAATCTATACTGTTTCACTTGCTTTTTATAGTTTAGCAAAATTCTTCTGTAGCAATAAAAGATTAAGCTAATTATTACAAAATGCCGTCATAATGAGTCTGGTGGCCTTGAGGAATCTCACTAAAACTAATGAGCTAAATTTTTCAGCTAAAATAAGATATTTTCTCTTTTGTAATAGGTAGTTTGAAAGAAAGCAAAAAGAAAAAAAATGGTATTTCTCATTAAAGATGGAAGCAAATAATCAAACTAATGCTCTTTGTCTTGAATGTCTGAGGTGTCATTCAAGTCACTGTTTTCATAACTATTGTGCATCATTCATGTTTTAACACAATGAGGTGGAGCCATGTGTCGTGTCCTCGCCATCTTGTGGAAACAGTTAAAAGCATGGCTAATACCATGCTTTATACACAGCTGACCTTTGGGCAGCAGATGGTGACCTTTTCCCTGCTGGCCATTCACGGGGTGTCCAGGCATTCCTTCACACAAGTGGCCATGTGGAGAAAGGGCCCAATTGACCATCTGCCTCTGGTGTAGACAACAATGGGCTGCACCCTCCTAAAGTGTGCTGAGGGTGCTTGGCCTTTGTGCTGACCAAGAGGAGGGTGAGGAGAGAGTTTCATTACAGGGAGGGTGTGGATTATCTGGGATATTGGGGTAATCAGAGTTGCACTCATAAACATTCAAACAATACAGATGCTCATTATGTCCTAAAACTGCTACATTGGTTTGTTTTTTATGTTACTTTAGCAGCTGCTTTGGCAAAGCAATTTGTAAGTCAGATTCCATACAGAAAGGGCTTACATGTAAAAACAGTTATAGTTTTACAGCATCAAAAGCTACAATTTCCTTAGATGCTATTTGTTGAGTGACCAAAACAAAAAAAACTTATGTCTACAAGTCCACATTCTTCACCTTATTTATCACTTTGAGTTACTTACAAATAAACCCATTAAGAAACATATCAGCTCAGTTTTGGAATTCCTAATTTGGAAGTCCCAATGCCCATCTTCCCTGCAATATCTTCCGCATTGGACAATTTAATGAAATCCCAATCAGAAGAAGTTATAAAGATTCAGTTATGATTCAGATTCAGTTATGGGGATTCATAATTTCCACAACATACTGTGGTTCATTATGAAGGTACATTTCTAATGGGCTCAGCAAAATTACTCCAGAATTAAATTAACCAATCACTGCGCTCTTGTTAGTGACTGCTAAATTCACTGATGATGTGCTGATGCTTGTAGTGCACCTCTTGGAGGTAGTGAGCTGCAAAAATTGAGAACCCAATATTCCAAGGGAGCCTGTGGACCCACGGGATAGTTTGATTATTGATTTTTGACAGGGAATTGAAAAATAAATCCCCTGGAACAAAGACTGTGATCGTCTGTCTCCAATTTAGAAAAAAACAAAATAAAAACTGTCACTGAGCCTTTTTAAAGCGTGGTTGTTCTTACTTTTCTGCTTGCGTGCAAATATGAACACAGGACCTTTGGGAAAGCGACACTGGAGCAAATATGAGCCAAAGTAAGAATAAGCATAAGTGGAATTGCTTCAGGCACATGTCAAGGATAATAGCAACTTTGACTGTGAACAGGGACAAAGTGAAAGAAAAAAGCTGAGGGAAGACCTGGGGGGTCGAAGAGCGCCAAAGGCTGATTTGCAGGTGAAATAGATGGCACACTCTGCTTTGTTGCTATTATCCTGCTCTCAGGCCAGATGGCCTCTTGAAGTTCTTTAGAGCTGAAACCCCAACACTGCAGGAGTGCAAATACTTATGTGGGATTTGGCTTTTCTAATGGGCTAATTTGGCAATTACAGTTCATATTAATGGATATAATTTTAAGCCTGACGGCACATTTTTTATGATTGTGATTATGAAATATCTCATAATAGAACCCAGAAAATGCAATTACTCTGAAACAATTTTCTTCTTTGAATTGCTAAACTTACAACTTGAATTGGTTTTTTTTTTCTTTGACTTCAGAGAGAGAGACACACTTATTAACGTACTCATCTGTGCCTGCTGCAAAGACAGCATAAAACCACCATATGCATACTTTCTCATAAGACCGCAGTCATACTAAAAAACCCATTTATAAATCTGTTCACTGACGGGTACGACTATAAATAGACGGACATTTTAGCGTAAGACAAAAACAGCTTCAGTGTCTAGCATATAAAGACAAGACTGACAAAATGTTTGACAGCCTGAGGATAGATAGATTAAGCTCTGTTCAGTGTCAGCAAACTGTCACGGTGCAAAAATATGCTGTGCTTTATTCTGGATATTACAAATCTGTAGTTTCAAATCTTGTGTTATTGATGTGCTACAATTCAGAGTTTATGTCTTCGACAAGTGAGTCTGAGCAAGTGAGGTATTGACTGGCAGCCAACAGAGGAGTGTTTAGAAATAAACTGAATATTAAAAAAATTTGATATTAGAGATGAAAATGACCTGGGCAGAAAAATCTGGCCCATGGATCACTGAGTTGGGACTTAATATGAAAAATTTCCTTGTGTTAAAAAAAAAAAAGTCCATAAGGGTAAAATGTAATCACTGAAGTGAAATTTGTGTCACTGATTACACGGTTTATTAAAACTGCAATATGCACAGAAATTTGCATGCTACACATTCATTTTATATAACAATGACCTAACAAAATTGTGTTTTGTTTTTTTAAGTACAGGTCACAGTAGCAGTATGAATTTATAACGGAAATTTAAAACAAAAATGGCAGTGAGGGAAGATTAAGATATTATATAAACATCCATAAATAAAATAAATATCCTAATAAGATATAATCTTTAAAAAAAAATGCTAAAAATATAAATAAAATAAAATAATTTGGTGTAGTGAACAGAGTTCTATGAAGTCCATGGAAATATTTGAACACGTATAAATAGTCATTTTCAGCTCATCTTAATGTCTTGCATAGAGCTGCTTCATTAAAACCGACGTGGAGATGATTCGGGATGCTCTTGGTTTCTGCTGTCCTCCTTCTCTTTGTGAAATAATCTGCAAAGAACATCAGAGAGAGAGAGAGAAATGCTCACTTTCTTCATATTCTGGCATTATAAGTTTGTATTCCGCGATAAGTTATCAAACTGCCGATGCAAACGAGACTCATTCTTTACCTGTAATTCGTGCGTTGTCGCTCAGTTTGACCGCAGATTTGGAGAACGTCCTCTTCCTCCGCTCGAGCGTCACTGCGGCGGGACACTTGTGTTTGCTGGTAACGCCGGAGCAGTTCTCCTGGTCGGCGCCTGCGCCGTCTTCGTGGTCGCTCGGCCTGTCGCCGCTTGAACCGGCGACCGCATCCTTCATCTGCGCGGGCCCCTGATAGAAAGCCGCAGTGCAGTCCACGGATACTTCCTCCCACTGAAACCTGCCAGGCAGC
>JAMQGT020000410.1:0-12702 GCA_024447675.2 Pterophyllum scalare | reverse complement strand
TCCAACCCCTGTACTTTCCATCCATACCATCCACTCGCACTTCCACAGTCTTTGAGGCATGGCTGAGCTGTAACAAGAGCCTCTGTTGCCATACCCACATCTCTGTCACTTGGGTACGGTTTAAAGCTATACATCAGTGCACCCATAGTCTCCAACATACTGTGCTTCTGGGCTCTGGTTAATTTCAGCATCTTTCCAGAGCTCGCAAAGGCACTGCTTCCCTCTTCAAGCACATGCTCCACTTCATAGGAAAAACTAGGCAGAGGGAAAATGTCAGGCCAGGTCTTCTGACGTTGGCTTACAGGCACATGAGGGAGGACGTCTGCATCAGAACTTGCACATGAGCTGGTATCACTTTCTGTTCTGACAACTCTTAATGTGCCCTTCTCTGGTAATTCTTGTATATCTCACAGACAGCTGAGTTGTCCTCCAAAGTCTGGATCCTCATACTGCAGAGTAAACTCAAAGTCCAGTCTGGGCTTAATTTTTTTCTCGCAGTATGTCTATTAACTCTTCCACTGACTTTGGCTGCTCGGTCAGAGTTACCTTTACAGCAACATCAGTGGCAATGTAAACACGTAGCAGGAACTTTTGGGGTGCTGCCATCATCTGAGGAACACATTTATGAATGAAAGATTGAAATGGAAAAACAGGCATTCTTTTTTTAAGTAGACAAAAACACAAGTCCTAAGATGTCAACAGACCTTCAATGGAATAGTATGAATCGTTCAGGTGTCAGCAGCAATTTTCCTTGAACTTTGTATGCAGAGAGAGGTGAAATGTCATTGAGTTCTGATATGCAGTGGACATTGATTTCCCCTGGGTAAAGTTCATATAATCACAGGTGTTCAATGTAGCATGATCTGCGTTCACTGCAAAGAAATGCAACGTTGTTGTTAACTAGAAGGATTTGTTCAACTTTGCTGAACTGAGGCAGTCCCCCTTCTTGCCCCACATACAGAAACATCCCAACTTCATAATTTGTGGCATCAATAATGATTTTTGATGTGCTATAAATGCTGCTGCTGTCTGTTTTTTGTTGAATGTATTCTTTTGCAACCTCAAGAAGCACTGAAACCAACACAGAATAGACATTTGATGCATGCTGATATGGTTTAAAGAATGATGGTCCACTGAGGTAGTATGCCACCATGTGCTGATGCCTTGTTGCTAGTGTTTTTAACACATTCTTTAAGTTTTGTGTGTCATGTACAACACGCTTGAAAACGCAGTGTTTGGCCTCAAATCTCGTAGTCCAAAAATAAACAAGAGGCCCAAAACACTGTATGAGGTCTGGGTCATGCTTGACATAGTGATGCTTAGGGAGCAGTCTAAACTGAGGGAAAACCTCCTGAAGCATTTGCCTATGATCCTGTATCTTAGTTTGCAAATACTGGATAGATTCAGCATCAAATGTTGGGGGCAACACTAACTCCACTATATCTTTCAAATCCATCAATACAGTCCATGCATCATCTCTCTCAGGCACTTCATTACCTATCATCAATGGGAGGAGTCGCAGCAGTGTGCCATTTTCATGACCATTGCCAACAGTGGTTCTCTTTACAGCAAAGGTCTTTGAGATAGGCTGTGGTTTGTCAGCCTTGTCTTTGTATTGGTATGGGAATGACATGATTTTTCTGTTCAAATGCTCAAGTGTGAAATATTTAATCCGAATCATCTCCTGAATACAACTCCACAGAAACAATGCCTTCAAAAAGCTCGTGTTGGACATCAGGTGGAAAACAGTAGTTGGGTGAAAATACTGCAAATTTTCTCTCAAGATACAATCCCTTTGGACACCAAACCGACTTTGACCATCACTATGCACAGCATCCTGCTTATTACGGTCATGATCGGCTTTTGTCCGTGGAATAAATTCACCATTTGTTACATCATAAGACTGAATTTGGTCTCTGGTTGCATTGCACAATCTACAGATATATCCTGCTCTGAAAGACTACATAAAGCCTGCTAGTGAGTGGGCTGCAAGATTATCAGACATGACACATAAAACTGTGCCCCGCACTGACTGACCAAGGCACTCAAGGAATACACCATCTTGTTCAAGAGTGCATGGGTCTTGTAACAAAGGACCAAGTGCTCTTTGATAGCCACACCTCTGAATATCAGCTACCTTGCATAGTACTGCTAACTGAATCACATGCAGTGCTGGTCTGTATTTACTTGGTAGATCAGCAATCACCCAGTACACTGAACAGAGTTTGTGGATTTTACGTGAAGTGCCAAGCGGATTTGAAATTTCAAGGTCATCAATTTACAAACGCAGTGGCAGAGAGAACTCAGGAGAAGATAACAAGTCATTCTCTTGGAAATATGAGCCATCTTGATGGGTCATGTAATGGCCATTTTGTGATTTTATTATTTTTTTAATTCTTCAAAGGATGTAAGTGTGTTTGAAAATTTCCTGGATCATCTGCAGTATGGGGACATAAACTACCGTGCGTCCAGGCTCTAACACATACTGCACTGGCATTACCACTGGGAAATTTGTCTCTATAACTTTTTTTCTTCTTTTACTTGAAGACAATTCCTCACCTTTAGCTGTAGCTCTAACAAAACCATTTGAGTTCATAACAGCATTCACCAAATCATTTAGGATAGTTTCAGTGTTAGGGATCTGATGTTTTTGTAGTATTTCTTTTATAGCATCTCTGACAAGAGGCTGAGACAAAGAAAATACCTGAGAGACATGATCAACTATTTCCTGAGAGGCCATGTCAGAAACATGAACAGTTTGCATCTTCAAGAACAAAGACAACAAATTCTGGTATAACTGGGCTCTTAACTCACTGGTGTCACACAAACAAATCCGTGCCTGCATGGTCACCTAGAGCAGCACCTGCACAATCAAGGTCTGAAGTTAGAGTGACTGCAGAGCAGTCATTTTCTACAGACAGAATGTAATCACAACTGTCTGAACTACCTGCATGTTTCAATTCAATTCAATTCAATTCAATTTTATTTATATAGCGCCAAATCACAACAAATAGTCGCCTCAAGGCGCTTTGTATTGTGGGTAAAGACCCTACAATAACACAGAGAAAACCCAACAGTCAAAACGACCCCCTATGAGCAAGCACTTGGCGACGGTGGGAAGGAAAAACTCCCTTTTAACAGGAAGAAACCTCCAGCAGAACCAGGCTCAGGGAGGGGCAGTCATCTGCTGCGACCGGTTGGGGCTGAGGGGAGAGAGACAGGACAAAAGACATGCTGTGGAAGAGAGGCAGAGATTAATAATAATGATTAAATACAGAGCGAAGTATAAACAAGTAAATAAAGGTGAATGAGAAGAAACAGTGCATTATGGGAACCCCCTCAGCAGCCTAGGCCTATAGCAGAATAACTAAGGGGTGGTTCAGGGTCATCTGATCCAGCCCTAACTATAAGCTTGATCAAAAAGGAAAGTTTTAAGCCTAAGCTTAAAAATAGAGAGGGTGTCTGTCTCCCGAATCCAAGCTGGGAGCTGGTTCCACAGATGGGGGGCCTGAAAGCTGAAGGCTCTGCCTCCCATTCTACTTTTAAGTATCCTAGGAACCACAAGTAAGCCAGCAGTCTGAGAACGAAGGGCTCTATTGGGGTGATATGGTACTATGAGGTCTTTGAGATAAGATAGGGCCTGATTGTTCAAGACCTTGTATGTTAGGAGAAGGATTTTAAATTCTATTCTAGATTTAACAGGGAGCCAATGAAGAGAAGCCAATATGGGAGAAATATGCTCTCTCTTTCTAGTCCCTGTCAGTACTCTAGCTGCAGCATTTTGGATCAGCTGAAGGCTTTTCAGGGAGTTTTTAGGACAGCCTGATAATAATGAATTACAGTAGTCCAGCCTAGAAGTAATAAATGCATGGATTAACTTTTCAGCATCAGTGTGAGAAAGGATGTTTCTAATTTTATAAATATTGCGCAGATGTAAAAAAGCCGTCCTACATATCTGTTTAATATGTGCATTGAAGGACATATCCTGGTCAAAAATGACTCCAAGATTTCTCACAGTGTTACTGGAGGCCAAAGTAATGCCATCCAGAGTAAGTATCTGGTTTGACACCATGCATCTAAGATTTGTGGGGCCGAGTACAAGAACTTCAGTTTTATCTGAATTTAGTAGCAGGAAATTAGAGGTCATCCAGGCCTTTATGTCTTTAAGACATTCCTGCAGTTTAACTAACTGATGTGTGTCATCTGGCTTCATGGATAGATAAAGCTGAGTATCATCTGCATAACAATGGAAATTGATGCAATGCTTTCTAATAATACTGCCTAAGGGAAGCGTGTACAATGTAAATAAAATTGGACCTAGCACAGAACCCTGTGGAACTCCATAATTAACCTTAGTGTGTGAAGACGACTGCCCGTTTACATGAACAAATTGGAGTCTATTAGATAAATATGATTCAAACCACTGCAGTGCAGTACCTTTAATACCTATGGCATGCTCTAATCTCTGTAATAAAATGTTATGATCAACAGTATCAAAAGCTGCACTGAGGTCCAACTGAGGTTTCCAACTTTTGTGAGCATTAAATGATGAATAGACATTTGTTTGGTAGCTACAGTTCTTAAATGGGCATGTTACATTCTCGTGTTTTTTTAAGTGTGACCTCAAATGATTGAACAGTGTCGTCTCTGAGAAGGGCTGCCTAAAGTCACACAAGGGGATTAATTGTCTCAGATTATGTTACAAAAAAAGAGATAGAAAGGACCAAGAGATTGTTAGAAAAAAAAACACATTTGGCTAAAATGAAAAGCTTCTTGTAGTCTAGCCAAAGTGCTTGAATAGATAGAGATGTATGTACGTACAGCACATAGGACCTGCTTAAGTACATGTATAGAAACACAGCCAGCAAAAGGGTGAGTGCTCTGAATGGGGAGATGACAGAGCCGGTTTCCCCGGTGCTGTGGTGAAATTCCACAAGTGCCCATAAGTAGCTTGCATACATAGTCCTGGTGTGTGTGTGTGTGTGTGTGTGTGTGTGTGTGTGTGTGTGTGTGTGTGTGTGTAGTGAATTGTTTTTGGCTAATTAAAAGAACACATTAGTTAGTCAAGCTAGACTTGCTTGACCGGAATCATTTAGTGTTTGATGCAGAACGGCCTAGCTTGCAGGTATAGTTACATATTTTGTTGATTGACTCTTTCATATTTTCATTTCCATCTCTATCATATTGAACTTCATCTCATTAATGTAAATTTAAGCTCCATTAGGTCATTAGTATTTAGCTAAAAAATTTCACTTAGTTAAACCAGTGGAGCAGTCAGGTCCTTACGCTGACTGCAGATAATAAAATAAACAAAAATAGTCTGCAGCACTTCACAAGGTGCCCTAAATGTACAGTATCTTATTAATAATAATTTTAATACAGATGAAAGCATGTCAGGCTGCAGTTTGTCTCAAAGATGAGATTGGAACAAACTGATTGTATCTGTTTCCATTCACTGGTAACAATTTAAAATGTATACAGTTGCGTTCTTGAGTCTTTGAAAAATGACACAATTTGTGTAATTTTTGTGCACTGTTGCACAGAAGCATAGTGGTTTCAGGTTTAACCCAAAAATTTTAACAAAAGTACAGCATTAACTGAATCACAGCCATTTTTATACATAGTTCCCCATTTTCAAAGTCTCCAAAGTAAGTAGACAAATTGACATAATTTTAAATCTAAGGATTATTTTTAATACTTGGATAAAAAAAAATCCTTTACAGTCGATGACTCTTTTAAGTCTAGAAGCCCCGTGTTTCCTCCCTTCAGGTGCTCCAACAGGCCTTTACTGTCGCCTGCCTTCAGTCGCTGCAGTTGTTTTTGGGCCTCTGTGCCTTAAGTAATCTCCTCAGTAACTGAAAAGCATTTTCTATTGAGCTGAGATCAGGTGACTGACTTGGCCATTGAAAAATATCCCATTTCTTTCCCTCGAGAAACTCTTGGTTTGGTTTTACAGTATGCTTTGCATCATTATTCAGTTGCACTGTGCAGAGCTGTTCAATCAGTTTTGCAGCTCCAGAATTTACCCTTCTTTTTAAGAATCATTTGGCCACTGCTAAAGTTTAAAGAAAAAAATAAAATCTCTGTTAGGTTTATTCCGGCTTTTCAGGCTAATGATGATCTCCTTCACATGCACTGACATCTCTTTGGACCTCATTATTAAGCTTGTCAGTAAATTGTTCAGTTACTTTTGAGCCTCTGGAATTTGCATAAAAATGGGTGCAATTCCTAAACAGTTAATGCAGCGCTTTTGTAAAAGTACCTCAATTAAAGCTGAAAGTCTGCACTTCATTGAATGTTGATTGATTTAAAATCCATTGTGTTGGTGTGAAGAAACAAAACTACACAAATTGTGCAAATGTCCAAATGCTAACATAACTAGTAACTGTATGTATTCCAAAAGCAACTACAGTACAAACACAGTTGAAATACATCGAAACAGAGGGTAGGTGTGCTGCTATTGTGGTTTCAAATAATCTGTGGTAACAAAATACTACTACTACTACTACTACTACTACTACTAAAACAACTATTCCTTAGTTGCAGTAATTTATACAACTTCATTGTCCTGTTCTCAGTGGAATGGATTATCTGCTGATCTGAAAGTTTAGATTGAATTGTACTTAATTACTCTGACAAAGACAGAAAATCCAAGATTTCTGCATCACTGCTGTCTGCCCATGAATCTTGCAATTTTATATGTGATTCCAAAGCTCTGTCTGTCTGTGGCTCTGACTGTAGCTTTACTCGGGCTCTTGGCTGTGCCCTTAACATAGTTTTTGTGCTGATTACACAGACCGAAATTTAGGCCATGCATCTTAAGAAGAACTAGTTGATCTGCTGGGGTAGAAGTGCTACTAAGTCGACCAGTGTGTTGAAGTTAAAGTGAAACCCAGAATATATTATAATCTGATGTTGACGGAGATTGAAACCTTTGCAACCTGTACCTTTGATTTATATAAGAAATGGCTGAGAAACTGGGTAAGGAACAACCAAAACTCACCAAATAAAATGTCTTGATTTGCTGAACAAGAAAGCTCAATTTCTGAATCCTCTGACTTGGATCCTTGCTCACTTTGTTTGCACCCTGAGATGCAGCTAAAGGATTTCTGCAAATGTAGTATATAGGTCTTTTACATGTCATTACTGCTATTTTCAAACCAGCCAACAAGCAAATAAACTGTTGTTAATAGAAATGGGTGCAAGGAAGCTGTATGAGGTCCCTATTCATTCCCAACTGGAGTTTTCATTACTTCCATCGTAAAGAAATACTGTAGTGGGCTTCTAGGGCTGCAGGGCTAGAGCCTACTGTGGTCAGTGATTGAACTGCCAAAATGTCATCAGGGACCCTGGTGCTCTTACAGAGTTCAGATTTCAAAGACTTCACCTTGTTGCTTAAAACAGGACACAGACAAAGTGGTGAAGATACTAAGAAATAAACTGATTTATATACACTGATCAAAAGAAGCTAAAGAGCAAAAAGTGTGAGACATAATCAGTGAAAGAAACGCAAGTATAATGCTGAACTGCCTCCCTTTGTGGGCTGTTTCAAGATTCAAGAAACTTTTTTTTTTTCTTTTACCATAAATAAATAAATATTCCTTTACATCATCAGTATGACTGTGGCAGGAAAGAAACTATTATGGAATCTAGCCCCGTCTGTGATCATGCTGTCTGTTCTACTTTGTCCTGTTTATGTACTCTTACTCCCTCCCATCTGTGTCCCAGTGGCACTAAACACCAGGCCCTAATCCCAGAGGGTCTTCCCAATCCAGGAGATTATTCCACCTCTTACCCTCCCTTCAGTGCATTAAAAAAAAAAAATCATTTATTGTGACTCTGGGGAGATAAGTGGGATGAATGGATACTATGGATTTGCAATGGCAAGAGAGCATTTTCCACAAGTGCACGGAGTCATCTTTTTCTCTCTTCCTTTGCAGGTCTCCAAAATTAGTCAGGAGTCTTCTGTCAATGTCTGAAGTGTCACTTTAACCTGCACATGAAGGCTTAATACACTGATACCACTGGGTAGTGTTTGTTGAGCATGAGGGTAATTCCCTCAGAACATAAGGCAAACCAATTATAATCTCTTAAGTAGCATCTTGCCAGTATCAAAGATGTCTGTCATGTTTTGGTAGATCTCTTGCCTTCAGTCTGGTCTTTCTTTAACTGTACATCTATGGGTAACTTTTATGCTAATTCTAACATTTATATCAGACACCCTAACCTGTCAGTAATGAGGAAGTCTGCTGCAGACTACAAAGGTCCCCTTTATTACTGCAGAGTAACAAAGCTGGTACTGCTGGTGCCTGGATAAGAATTTTAGCAGATGCTTCATACATTATCAGTGGCTGCTACAGCATGAAGCAAGAAGATATCTACTCCTCAAAAAACTGCTTCTTTATCAACCTTGGTCATCGTAAGTCAGACAAAAATCAGAATCTATCTTGACACTTGACCTAGATTGGATTAGATATATGCAAACTCCACTGGATGCTGCCTCCAGGTAGTTTTTGTGTTTATATTTGTTTTCTGCAAAAAGCGGTGAACAAAGAGGGGAAAATCCCCGAAAGGATATTTGAAGACATATGATTAAAAATATATTTTGGTTTCAAAGCCCGCTCCATGTTTTCCTCCTGTTCTCTCTCCCAGCTTTCCTGTCTTCTCTCCACTCTTCTGTCTCAATAAAGGCTAGGTGCACACTAGCCATGTCCGCTCATAAATACTGAGCCACCACAACGTAAAGCATGATTACTCATTCAGAGCACTCAACAGCTTATGAGTATCATGAACTATTTGGTCGCTTATGAGTGTGGTGTTCTCAGTTTTTATAAGCTCATAGTACTGTTCGGGTTTACAGTGGTGTATTACTCAGGCTTCAGGCTTCGCATTAGTTGGCTGGTAGTTACAGGTGCCGATGCAAGGCAGACTCACCTGGCCAGATCACAGCCGATTCACCACATGCTTGCTGTTTCTGTTTATTCAGTAGCTGTCATTAGTAGCTTGTATTGGAGCTGTGTGAAAAATAAAAACACAATCTGTAGCTGGGAACAGCTGTGATTACTCAGCTTATGGTTCACCAGCAAACTCTGACATCAGCTGGCAAAGAGGAGAAAGCTGAAGCAGGTAGCTAAAAACTCACTGTACAGGAGTCAGTGGAGGATTTGATCTCTAACTAGAAGGCGGAGTGATGTGCCTGAAACTGACAGCATAACCTCAGTGCAGGATATTGAAGATAATTTGAATTAGCTTTGAGCCTGAACACCTCTGGCTCATCATACAGCACGAACGACAATAATAGTGTGAACATGTGCAGCTTACCTGGAATGCTAAGGTGACTGCAAAAGGAGGTGAAGAGCTCAGCACAATCGGGTCAGATACGATATAGTTTCATGGAAACCTTCACTGTACATTATCTCTAAGTTCTGATGTAAACAGGGAAGTCAAAGTCATTTAGTTCATGGGCTACACAGTCCAGTTTGATTTAAAATGGGCCAAATCAATAAAACCACTGCATGATAACATACATGAAAAAATAAGTTAAAAAAACTCAGATTTTCTCATTTAATGATCGACCCATTTACAAAAAGATGAACAACCTAAAATGTCTTAAGAAAAATAAGCAATTTCAACAATATATAACATTCACATTTATTAAGGTATTATCTGTGCACTGCAGTCAGTTTATAATTGACACAAAGTTGATCTGTGAAGGCACAAAACTGTCACATGTAGAGTTTTTAAAGTTAAACAATGTTCATGTCGCCTGCGGAGAGGCAGGCACACCCTCAGGGCCTCTCTGTCACCTTCACACTCGGAGGACAGATACGCGTCGAAGCGAACTGCCAGGTGACTTTCAACCTTGGTGATTTTTATGCAGATATGTTATCTAATTTAAGTGGACTCCTTAACTGGCCTTAGATGAAATTTCACAGCCAGGTAGAGAGAATAAGGAAGAAGATGATTGCAGAGAAAATTTTTATGTCAGCTATCAATGATTGACCTTATAAATTATCATATAACCACACTGGATTGAGTTTATTAAATAGGTTCAGAATTGTCAATTTATAATTACAATTGTATAGTCCTATAGCTTAACCCTGGGTTTATTTATTCTGACTTTCTGCGTGCATATTGGCCACATCTATCCATCCATCTATGTATTCATCCATCCATCCTCTTGCATTCATTATGTTCAGCGTCGCGGGTGGAGGGTTGTCAGGCTGGAGCATATCCAGGATGACTGCAAAATCAGCTGTGCAGGCCATGATGAAAACCTGAATACATTTGTAATGAGAGCAATCATGAGTGAAGAGTTTGGTTACCAGCAAACTTCACACACGTTTATTGAGAAAAAAATAGGACTTGTGGAGCTTTACTTCTCTTAATGTCTCTCACACACACACACACACACACGCACACACACACACACACACACACACACACCAACCATAACTTTGTCTTAAAACGCATAATTTAATAGATGTTATCGTTATATGTTATATGTTACATAACGAGAACACATATTTAAATCAAAAGTAACTACGGGTTGTTTTTGTTCCGTTGTACAGAAATCGGCAACGAAGAACGAGCATTACCATAAAACTTAGAGTAGAAGCGCAAGAAAATTTAAGCGGCGGCTGAGCTGCGGCTCACTTGACCGCAGTCTTTCACGTGACCTGGCAGTCTCCTAGCAGCGCCTCTGTTAGAGTAACGATAGCAACCCTCGGAGCGTGTACGCTGTGCGCATTTGCTCGTGGTGAAAGCGGTAAAATAAAAATAGGAGTTTGGCACGTCTTTGCCCTTCTCGATAGACTGGCGAGCTAGTTGACGAACGATGGACGGAGAACAGGAGAGACTGCAGGCAGCTGCCGCGATCAAGGCTTTTATGTTGAAAAACAGCACAAAAAGCAGCCTGAATGTGTAAGTAGCCTCTTTATGACGCAAGTTAGTATCTGATGCTCCCCTTGCTTGGTTGGTTAGATATTGTTTGATCTATGATCCTTATGGAGCTTTAAAATAAAGCAGTTCTGGATGTGATTAGCGTTATATTCATCAGAATCCCATACATGTGAAACCGTATGTGGCCGACCTGGGTTGTGGTGCATGAATGCTCCCTTTTGTCTCTCCCTCTTGCTCGCTCGCTCATCACATGACATCATACCACACCTGTGCTTGATTGTAAAGTGGCATCCGCTTGGATAAAGGCAGGCTGTTTGCGGGCCTTGTTGTTCCTTTTGCTGAGGACGAAGCATGTGCGGAAGTAACAGAGCAGCCCTGTCGAATTGTAACTCATCGTGTGACTACAACAGGTAGGCGCCGCTTTGAAACTACTGAGGGTGTGACCGCGGTGAACTTTGTTTCAAGTTGGATATTGGATATTCAAGCTCCGCGAAGTTAGCGGTATCTAGCTCACGGTTGATCCCATTCAGGGACTCAGATTTCGGCGAGCCGCTCTCTGCCGCTCCCTCCTCTCACGCGCGGAGGTTCACTTAGGGACCATCAATAAATTTCAAAGCCAAAAACTATTGAGAAAATTGCATAAAATCATTATTTTATGACTACCTGTGACTGAAAATATCAAATAATGCCAATAGATATTGATGAAGCACAAATTTTTTTTATCCCATTTTAGACAATTTTACATTTTTTAGCAAATTTTTTTATTAGAAATTGTGATTTTCCTTCAATAGCTTCGAGGTCATGTGACCCATTGACTCAAAATCAGTGTGAAATTCTTGTACTACCCTAGTCAGATGAGGCACACTTGTTTAAATTACATTTTAAACCTTTTATTTAGCATTTTTTTTATTAAGAAATTGGGATTTTTCCTTCAATAGCTTTGAGGTCATGTGACCCACTGATTCAAAATCAGTGTGAAATTCTTGTACTACCCTAGTCAGATGAGGCACACTTGTTTTCATTCCAGTTTAAGCCTTTTATTTTTTAGCATTTTTATTAGGAAATTGTGATTTTCCCTTCAATAGCTTCCAGGTCATGTGACCCGCTGATTCAAAATCAGTGTGAAATTGTTCTACTACCCTAGTCAGATGAGGCACAGTCTTTATGCTATTAATAAAAAAAACTTTGCAAACTTTAAACGAGACTTTTTATGGATATCTTTGAGAAATGGCTTTCTTCTTGCCACTCTTCCATAAAGGCCAGATTTGTGCAGTGTACGACTGATTGTTGTCCTATGGACAGACTCTCCCACCTCAGCTGTAGATCTCTGCAATTCATCCAGTGATCATGGGCCTCTTGGCTACATCTCTGATCAGTCTTCTCCTTGTTTGAGATGAAAGTTTAGAGGGATGGCCGGGTCTTGGTAGATTTGCAGTGGTCTGATACTCCCATTTCAATATGATTGCGTGCACAGTGCTCCTTGAGATGTTTAAAGCTTGGGAAATCTTTTTGTATCCAAATCCGGCTTTAAACTTCTCCACAACAGTATCTCGGACCTGCCTGGTGCGTTCCTTGGTCTTCATGATGCTCTCTGCACTTGGAACAGAACCCTGAGACTATCACAGAGCAGGTGCATTTATACGGAGACTTGATTACACACAGGTGGATTCTATTGATCATCAGTCATTTGGGACAACATTGGATCATTCAGAGATCCTCACTGAACTTCTGGAGTGAGTTTGCTGCACTGAAAGTAAAGGGGCCGAATAATATTGCACGCCCCACTTTTCAGTTTTATTT
>JAMQGT020000409.1:0-10000 GCA_024447675.2 Pterophyllum scalare | reverse complement strand
AGCCACTGTTGCTGGGGGAGTGTGTGTTTAGGAGGGGGAATGCTATCAAATGTTGGCAGAAAGTGTGAGCTCAGCCAAAACTAAAGCTCTTCACTCGGTGCTAAGGCTGAGCATCACTTCTTCCGTGATGCTGATTTCACTGAGCAGAAATCAGCTGAGTTGCTTTTCCCTCAGCAGTGTGCACACAGCCGCTTCTCTGTGAATCTGTGTTAGTACGTTACATTATGGAACAGGAACAAGGGTCAGATCAGGCTTGTGATCCAAGGTTAAGGGCACATGTCGTACAGTCAGCTGTTCCACAGATTTCAGGTTTGTAATGTTATAGATGACTAATTTGTGCTGCTCTTGGCAGATTGCTCTTATTACTGAAGTGAACTGGTGACAGCTTTGTAAAGAAATTGGAGTGGATCAAATCTGACCCAGTCTATAAAATTACATTTCTTATTTTTTGTATTTACCTCATGAGATCCAGAGGAATTTCTTTCCTACTCCTCCCTGTTTAAGATTTCTTTCACTGCTGAAAATTCCCTCCACCCATCTCTGATTCCAGCAGACCTACAGTGAAAATGAATCAGTGATCATCCTAAAGGCTGCAGTAGGATGTTACTGATGCAAACTGATTATACAGCAGCACACTTTGACCAGTTAATATAGTTTATATAAATACTGTAAGTTCTTCATGCAGCAACAACTCACCAAGAAACTGATTTTATTCCAGCAGCTGAAAAATATCTAAGCAGGTGATGAAATAGGAAACACAGTTCCAGTTAATCTGCATCACTGCAACTTATGTCAATATTTCCCGTGAATATACGGATGGACTGTTGAAATTATCATGGGCAGAGGTGGCAAAAATACAAACATTCTGTACTTAAGTAGAAATACAAGTACTTGTGTTAAAAAATACTCTGGTTAAAGTTGAAAGTACAAAAGTTGAGTACATTTCAGAAAGTAACAGTAGCTCTTTGGAGGACGTTTCTGCCCGCTATTTTTGTGTAACACTAACTGAACCTGCTATATTTATTTAATATTACATGAGAACACAAATGTTATTCCAGTCTAAATTTTAATTCGAATGAATGGTGGGATAAACCATCTGATTTCCTGTTTGTAGGTAATTGTGATAAAACTCTTCCTGCTTATCTCCATGATGGAGGTCACAGTCCTGATGATGTCATGCGTTGCTCTGCAGTGAAGACAAAAATGGCCATCAGATTCAAGAGAACCTTTATTGGTACAAAGCACTTGAACAGCCAACAGGCAGAGAGACACAAATGTTTTGGCACCTGGTATCAAATGGCATTCTGGGTATTCTTTTAATGATGGGGAGTCATCGCGGGTGGAGGGGGGGAGGGTCACAGAAGGTCAGCATTCAAAAATACAGGAGAGATGGTGATTGGCAGAGACAGATGACATCAGAGAGACTCTGACTGGAGAGATTTTATGATCATAACTAACAGGTTGACTGTTAGCATGTTTTAGTACTTCCTGTTCCATCCAGATTTACATGATGCAACGTTTCACCTCCTCCATCCTGTTTTTCTGCCATCCTCACGTTTCCTGTTTACATTTATGGAAATCTCCATAAATGTAAACAGACTTCATTATGAGTAACTGGGGTACATACAGCCCTCGGTTCGTTGTGTCTGTCAGATGTTAGTGAAGTTAGTTTCACCTGACATGTCCCCTGATTCCAAGTGTTCACTGCTGTGCAGGTGAATCAGGTAGATATGGAACAAATGAATTGGCTGCTGCTATTGCTGTGATGACTGTCCAAAAGACAGACATTAAAATAAATAATGGCGAGTTGATGTTTCAGCAAAACTGGACAACTTTACTGAATCAAACCTCAAAATTAATCCAGGATCTCTGCAGCTGTTAAAAATTAGTCCTCTGAGCTGCACAAACATCTGCACATTGCAAACACAGACACACACTCCAACATCTCAACAAACTTTTAGATATGTTGCAGCCATTAAATTCAAAATAAGCTCATATTTTACTTAAAATGGTACATTTTCTCAGCTTAAACATTAGATATGCTTTCTGTGTTTTACTGTGAGTAAAATCACGGTTTATCAGATATGCATTATTAAATGTTTCACAGCGTCACAGCTTTTTGGAGTTTAATCTTCTGGTTTCACAGCAGCTCTTTTAACTTGTTTTTGAAAGCTAAATGTCGGCAGACATTGCTCGAGGTCAGCGAGGCTGTTAATGTGCACCTTTCAGGAAATGTAACTACACGCCGGGTCGACGCAACCCACGAGAATTGTTATTGGTACTCTCAGTACCATTGATTCCTCCTGTGCTTTTTTGCTGCATTTTTTGAATTTATCAGTGATAGAATAACAATCATGTCTCAATATAAGGAATAATACACAGATGTCAGCCTGCTCCTGGAGGGAGATTGGTGAAACTGTCAGAATGGATGTGAGGGAATAAACAAAGAAGTGGAAAAACTAGTGGGACAAATATGTTTGCACGTGAAAAAAAAAGATGATGTCAATAAAGAGTGAGGACCAGGAAGAAAAAAAAAGTCCCACCATTTTATTTGTTTCTATCAGCTGGCACCGCATATGAAATACTGGGACATTACCGCACATAATGCACCTTGCACAAACAAATGCCGGCAACGACACTGGCCACTTACATCGTAGGCTCTACAAAGATTCAGTGCGGAAGTTTGAATCAGGCCTGAGTAGATAAACTGTGTGAGATGCAGTGTAGGGATGCACATTCCTGTGCTAAGAAATGTGCAGTGTTTGTGCTAAGCTGGACTAATGACACATTAAACTGACGCTAACGTGAGTTTGGAGAAAAAGTTTGCACACTTGGATGAACTCATCTGATCATCTGAATTCACAAAATCTCTCCAATCATTGGTGATTTCATGTAATATTATGAAGTAAAAGGCAGAATGATATTTTTTCCTTCTATTAGGCTGTTTCCTTGATAATGGGAGGGAGTGGGGTCTGTAGGCACAGTTTTCATCCAATCACAGACCTTGTTTGGCAAGGGAGGCAGACACCTGACAGGAAGAGGAAATTGTGTGTTAGCATGTGTTGTGTTTTTCTTTTTTCTTTTTATTCTGTACTTCTTACCTCATCGGCTAGGGTATCAAGGGGTGGAGCTTCACCAGCATTAAGGCTTCCATGGGAGGAAGTGTTGCTAAGGCGATGAGGGGAGGAGTCAGCCTGGACAATGATTTCAGCACCATGGTCGGTCCGAGCTTTGGCGGTCTCTCTAAAGCTTAGTTTCTGAGTCTCGATCTGCAAACATCCAAACGTACAGGAATCATGGCTGTAATTGTAATGTACCTGAATAAAATAATGTGATGCTCCCGCAGCCTGGTTTTGTTGGAGGCCTTTTCCTGATGCTGCTGATGGGGGGGGGGTCATCCAAGGGTGAATGGCGGTTGGGTAAATAAAACTTGACAGAACCAAGAAAAGATGTCAATCTGAAGCTGATGAGATGAAACCAAACGCAGACATTTCTGAATGATGTTGGATAACCTACATGTCACTTCCTGTTCACATCCACCTTAGAGGTTACAGTCTGATTCCCATTTCTCATTCATTAAGAACTTTTACCTCTGTGACAAACACAACATGAACAAAAGAGTAATGCTCAGACTCCTCTGAGCATTACTGCGGACCAGGTCAGGGGTCAGCTGAGGAAGCTTCATCCCAGAAAGCAGTGGGCTGGACCATGTGTGCCCCCGACTGCTGAAGACCTGCGCTGCTGAACTGGGTGAACCACTCCAATGCATCTTCAACCTCAGTCTGCAACTAGGGAGAGTGCACACCCTCTGGAAGTCTTCCTGCATCGTTCCAGTACAGAAGAAGGACTGGCCTAGCACATCCAGGAAGGACACATTCAGGCTGGACAAACTGATCAGGCGGGCCGGCTCTATGGTTGGCATGAAACTAGACTCTCTGGTGACAGTGGCAGAGAAGAGGACTATGGACAAACTACTGGACATTATGGATGATGCCAGTCACCCTCTGCACAGTCTGCTTAGTGACAGACTGCTCCTCCCCAAGTCTAGGACTGACAGACTGAAAACTTTGTTCCTCACACCATCAGACTGTACAACTCCTCTCTGGGGGGTAGAGGACAGTGGGAGGACAGAGGGAGGGGAGGAGCAGCCTGTGCCTGACCACAGCACATAAAAAAAATACTTGTCTGTTTTATATTATTTATTCATATGTTTGTTTATTGTGATTTCTGTTGTGTTTGTGTGCCTGTGTTACCTGTAAAAGCTGCTACTGGAACTTTAATTTCCATGATGGAATCTTCCTAAGGGGATTAATAAAGTTTTATCTAATCTAATCTAATCTGTGCTGTCTGTCAGTCCAGCTTTGTCCAGCCATTGGTAAGATTTTTCTATATCAATATAATTCAAAATTTGGAACCAAAAATATTCACATCAAACCTGTACAAACTCAGAAAGACAAGCTTCCCCTCTTATCCTAAATTCCACATATAGATAGATGGAAAATGAGATGCTGCTGCAAACAGATGTTCTGTACTCTGCTCACGATGCATCTTAGGCTTAGCTCACTCACCTGTAACATACCATTATCATCATATGTCTATTTTCATAGACATGACTGATTCTGAAGCCCCTCCACTGTCAGTCTCTCTAGCATCACTATGTATCATGTATGTCAGCTGCATGTGTGCTAACATGCTTCATTCTGATGAATGAATTCATGTTTATAGAGAAATCATAAAACTGAAAAGTCTGTTTAACAGAAAATATTAGAAATATAAAAAATCAGATGTTTAATCCTCTAACACCTGTGGTGGTCACTGATTCCACCAAGCATATCACCACTGAGACGTCAGATCAAATGTACTTTGAATTACTGTAATTACATGGCCGTTTGTCCTATTAGAAAGATTCAACGGTTTCTGAAAGCTGGGAAACTGCACTTCACAACCAGTATAGGGTTATTACTGTAATTGTTGCAAACTGTGGGACATTTGAAGCACAAACTACAGGTTTGGTAATAAAGGGTTAATCAGATGTTTTTGGATATTTTCTAATTTGTAACTTTATGCTGCTGCATCAAATTCATCATACTACCTCTGCTGACTGTAAATACCAGATCCTTATTTATTTTAATTTATTCATATTGCTTATTTCTATCTTATATGTTTTTATTTTGGCACCTAGAGGATGGCTCCAACAAAATTTCATTGTATTGTGCAATGAAAATAAAGATAGATAAAGATATAATAAGTTATCTTATCTTAAAATGAGCAGAAATGTATCTTTAATATTAATATTTAATTAAAAATTGTAAATGATTCATGGTTCAGTGTGTTGTTTTTAGCATGTTGTTAGCATGTACCTTCTTCTTCCCACCTCCTGGCATATGAGTGACATTCTCCAGAGAGCCAACTTTGGACTGAACAGCTTTAAAGTCCACCTTCTCGGACTTAATCTCCACCCTTCCTCCACCTGAGGAGTAGAGCAAACAGATCAGCCTGATCTACTGATCAGAATTATCCTCCTTTTTATTAATCAATTCACTGATTGATCAGCTCTCTGCTGGAACCATAATAATACCAGAATAAAACTTTTGATTTTATGAGCACTGACCTCCCCAGGTGTGTCATGTTACCTGGTTTGTGGTGAATGTTGTCTTTAGAGCCACACTTTGCCATCACGTTACTGAGATCCAGCTTCTTGTTGATGATCTGAACCTGCAGACAGACAGGTGCCAGGATCTACCTGTGAGTCATGTTTTCTGTACAGCAGGACAGAGAGACAGGTTTATGTTACCTTGCCCCCTCCAGGTGAGTGCTTGAGGTTCTCCGTGGACCCGACCTTGGACCTCACGTTGCTGAGGTCGGGCATGGGGTGAGAAGGTAGGGGGGGTGTTCGTCCACGAGCAGAGCCGGGAGACCTGGGGGGGTCCGGACCACCGCCACCTGCAGAACAGCACCAGCAGAACCAGTTTAAGCAGCAGTGCCAGTCACTATAAGAACCAATGATCCAATTGCAAACCAGTACAACCTGCAGGAACCAGTAAGAATAGTCAGAACCCGGACTATGTCTTGGTTGGTGTGAGACTCCCCCATCGTAGCACAAACCCGTAGTTAAAGTACTGCAGTGATGTACAGTTTAGACATACTTTTACTCAAAGGTGACTCATTTCAGCTCCACTTTTTATTCCTGGACTCCATCAGAGAGCTTTGCATGATTCACAGCTTGAAATAATCTTTCTTTATCTCACACTGGGCCTTGATGCAGACCACTTATCTCCCAGGTTTGTTGATTGTTTGTCTTTGTCTTTGGATCGGTGTTCTGAAATGCCCGTTTTATGTTTGACATGTAACAACAATAATTTGATTCTAAATTTATGTACAGCACTTTGGTCAACTTTTGTTGTTTTAAATGTGCTATATAAATAAACGTGACTTGACGTAACCCTCATCATCCTGTCTGAAATGTTTTAGCTCCTCCCTTTAAGAAAGCTTTCTTCTGATTGGCTGCCCCTCACCAACAGAAGGTCTGAATAGCAGGTGGGAGGAACAGTTCAAGTGCGTTACCAGGGGCTACCATAGGGGCTAGACAGGAAATCAGAATACTAAAATACTAATGAGAAATGTATCCAAAATAGAAAATAAAACACTGGGTCTGATTGTAGAGTTTTCTCTGTATTATTGTACAGTAGTGTCTTTATCTTACAGTATAAAGCACCTCAAGGCGATTTTGTTGTGTTTTGGTGCTAAATAAATAAAAATGAATTGAATCTTCAGACTGAAAGAAGAATTCATACCTTTTAAGTAAAATTTTGCTGCTTTCCTTTTCTAGTTTATTATTTTAATGCTTTAGTTGGTTATTATTTTTGAGATGTTGAATTATAAAACATCTTTCACTTTAGGGGTCGTCACAGCAGGTCATCTGCCTTCATCTCACCCTACCCCAGCATTCTAATAAAACTATTAATGCTGTAGTGCACGTGTGTCAAACTCAAGGCCCATGGGCCAGATCCAGCCCACGAGTTAATTATATGCATCCCACGAGATACTTTAAATATGGCTATGATTAATGGCCCACGGGTAAATAGCGCTCCCACTACTCCTACTACAAATCCCACAATGCACTGCAACAGCTGCCACACAGGTCAAGACTTGTGCATTAACCTGTTTTCCAGCATTCCCAATGACATACTGATCAGTGGATAGAAATATTGGGCAGCACTTTTTACAGTGACATTTACTCTGTCTTACCCCCCAAAATGGCCAAACAAAAAGTGGGCTTTGAAAACAGGTGGGAGGCAAATGGCCTGTTCGCTGACATCAGAGGTAAACCCATGTGTCTCTTTTCCCCACCTGCAATGTTCAGGGAAAAGAGTGGAATTATGTGACGGATGTGGTAGAAGATACAGAGGGAGACCTGCACAGGTGAGCTGACAGTGCATCACTGCGTCACACCGCAGGAAACACTGCGCAGAAAAGTCCTGAAGACAGAATGTCTCATAAGCACTGTAACACAGGCAGTGAACTTTATAAGAGGCAAAGGTTTAAATCACCAGCAGTTTTGGAGAAAATAGCTTTTGAATTTGGTGAGGGGTCTTATCACACATGTCAGATGTGCTGCCTGAGGAAATCTGTCAGTTCATGGAAAGTAAGTAATGGAATAAGAGAGAAACTAAATAGATTTTTGTTTCTTGTTTCTGGACCTTTTTCTGATATCACATCAAAAAAGAAATGTGCAAATTATCATCAGCTTGAAATGTTCTAATTTTCCCTGATGTTATTTTTCAAGAAAAACAATTTTATTTAATGTGTTGAGGAAAAAGTTGTTGTATTATGGCCATTTAAATTCACATTCCTGATCACAGTATTTTCAGTTTTAGATTTTCAGTAAAGGTTAATCCTGTTTGGCTCATGACTTAGACTGTGTTTCTATTTTGGCCCATTCTGTGATTGAGTTTGACCCCCCTGCTGTAGTACATACAGATGAAGATCAGCCAGCAGTATATAAAGTCATTAAATTAACACTGATGTGATGCATTAATTAATTAATTATTAGAATAAAATATGCAGTTAGTGCTTTATATAATGTACATCATACAGCACTCTGCAGTACTTTATTCACTGATCATTTTGAATCAGCAGTTAGCCCAACGCAGGCCTTCTAGATGTCATTCTAGCTGTGAGGCAGCAGTGCTAACCACCATGCTGCCAGGATTTGAACCAATTCTATTAAATTATCACGCCAAATCACAACAAACAGTCGCCTCAAGTTGCTTTGTATTGTGGGTAAAGACCCAACAATAATACAGAGAAAACCCAACAGTCAAAACGACCCCCTATAAGCAAGCACTTGGCGACAGTGGGAAGGAAAAACTCCATTTTAACAGGAAGAAACCTCCAGCAGAACCAGGCTCAGGAAGGGGCAGTCATCTGCTGTGACCCATTGGGGCTAGCAACCTTCTACCTCTGACTGTCAGTCTTTTTCTGATACTTCTGATCTTTGGATGTACAAAGTAATTTTACGCTGCTGTACTGCTAGTTTTACTGCAGCAAAGTGTGTAGACTTCATCACTAGAAAAACAGTTTTCTTGTGTCTTCATATTGAATCACCTCTCTCAGGTGTTCTCACCTTCTTCACCTCTCTGTTGGGAGTGGACGATCGACTGGTGGGAGAACGACTTCCTGGACTGTTGACGCCATCTACGGACTCTGACAGACAGACAGACACAGGTTAATGGGTCAGACTGGTTACGCTCATGTGATTGGTTAGACTGGTTCAGTGTACCTGTGCTCTTGGCTGAGATCATCTTCGCTGCTCTGGCGCCTCCTGCTGTCCTGGAAGTCTGAAACACAAAAACCGGTGAGACGGGTGAGGACAAAGTTAGTTCAACATCACCAGGAAGTCTTTTAAATGGCCTTCAATAAACCAAAATTTGCAATGACTGGTTCAAATTTACAACTCAACCAAGGTTTTCTGAATCTAAATGGGGTGGAGTTAGCAGCAGATATGGACAGGCATGGAGCTTCATGTTCTTCAATATAAACTGAACTGATGTGAGGACACAATAATAAAGACTGAAAGATACTCACCTGGAGAGAAGGCTGGATGCAGTACGCTAATAAATGCATCTGTCTTATAAATATTATTAATACCATCTTCAATAAAGCACAGGCTGATCTGACTGTGATTAGGGTTAGGGTTATTGTGGTGTCTAAGATTGTTTTTACTCTTTTAGCTGCTTCAGTCCTGCTGACTGAATTTAAACTGCTCAAAGTGATCAATCAGACCAATAAGAATCAGACTTCAAGCTCATTTCTGAGAACTGACGGTCTCAATCTTCAGATCTGAGGTCTGAGGGGTCTTCTACCAATGGTGAGAAAAAACTGATTGGTCAGTAGGCTGAGCTTTTGCATGAGTTGCTCAGGAGTAGGTCAGACACTCATGGCTGGTTACCATGGTGATTAAGAACAAGATTTGAAAAACTGATATTCAAGGTAAAATCTTCCATTGTCTGAATATTTCCCAACCCTAACTGAGTTCTCATAACTCACTGTCATGTTAACGAGGTGCCAACCTCCAGGAATGGCTGATTATTTATTCAGGTCAAGTGTGCAGATTTACCTTCATCGATTCTTCAGAAGCTTCCTTCACAGTCGCTTTTTCTGTGGGAGAAGAAATAAAGGTTTCTGTAAAACCTGAAAAAATGTTAATGACTACTAATAATCAATATTTGGAGACCCCGTTGACAAGCAACCAGGACCCTGATTAAAAGGAGAGCTGTCACAATTGTGAGAACGTTGTGGGGGATCTAACAGTGTCTGTAAATCAGAATGATCAGATTTTATTGATCGGTATTTCAGGTGACTGAAGTGAACCGGACTGCTGCATCCTTCTCTGCTCTTGCTCAGGCAGCTGTTGCCTTCAGCTTACTGATGTTTCCGCCATGGCTGTCGTGCAGGTGTCTCAGGCTTTCCTTGATGTAGGGCCTCCCTTTGCAGCCAA